>JAKELP010000056.1:168560-223998 GCA_029929735.1 Mimosa pudica | reverse complement strand
ATTTGGCAACTTTTGGTGTTTGTTGACCAAAAGTACCACACTCTAGAGAATAATGTCACTAAAACGGAAAAACTAGATTGAAATGGTCAAAATCCAAACTTGGGCTCCTTTTAGTGCTAAAACGTGCAATTGGGCTTAAAACGAGTTATGTTCATGCATTTGGCAAACTTTTGGTGTTTGTTGACCAAAAGTACCACACTCTCGAGAATAATGTCACTAAAACTGAAAAACTAGATTGAAATGGTCAAAATCCAAACTTGGGCTCCTTTTAGTGCTAAAACGTGCAATTGGGCTTAAAACGAGTTATGTTCATGCATTTGGCAAACTTTTGGTGTTTGTTGACCAAAAGTACCACACTCTAGAGAATAATGTGACTAAAACGGAAAAACTAGATTGAAATGGTGAAAATCCAAACTTGGGCTCCTTTTAGTGCTAAAACGTGCAATTGGGCTTAAAACGAGTTATGTTCATGCATTTGGCAAACTTTTGGTGTTTGTTGACCAAAAGTACCACACTCTCGAGAATAATGTCACTAAAACGGAAAAACTAGATTGAAATGGTCAAAATCCAAACTTGGGCTCCTTTTAGTGCTAAAACGTGCAATTGGGCTTAAAACGAGTTATGTTCATGCATTTGGCAAACTTTTGGTGTTTGTTGACCAAAAGTACCACACTCTCGAGAATAATGTCACTAAAACGGAAAAACTAGATTGAAATGGTCAAAATCCAAACTTGTGCTCCTTTTAGTGCTAAAACGTGCAATTGGGCTTAAAACGAGTTATGTTCATGCATTTGGCAAACTTTTGGTGTTTGTTGACCAAAAGTACCACACTCTCGAGAATAATGTCACTAAAACTGAAAAACTAGATTGAAATGGTCAAAATCCAAACTTGGGCTCCTTTTAGTGCTAAAACGTGCAATTGGGCTTAAAACGAGTTATGTTCATGCATTTGGCAAACTTTTGGTGTTTGTTGACCAAAAGTACCACACTCTAGAGAATAATGTCACTAAAACGGAAAAACTAGATTGAAATGGTCAAAATCCAAACTTGGGCTCCTTTTAGTGCTAAAACGTGCAATTGGGCTTAAAACGAGTTATGTTCATGCATTTGGCAAACTTTTGGTGTTTGTTGACCAAAAGTACCACACTCTCGAGAATAATGTCACTAAAACGGAAAAACTAGATTGAAATGGTCAAAATCCAAACTTGGGCTCCTTTTAGTGCTAAAACGTGCAATTGGGCTTAAAACGAGTTATGTTCATGCATTTGGCAAACTTTTGGTGTTTGTTGACCAAAAGTACCACACTCTCGAGAATAATGTCACTAAAACGGAAAAACTAGATTGAAATGGTCAAAATCCAAACTTGGGCTCCTTTTAGTGCTAAAACGTGCAATTGGGCTTAAAACGAGTTATGTTCATGCATTTGGCAAACTTTTGGTGTTTGTTGACCAAAAGTACCACACTCTCGAGAATAATGTCACTAAATCGCAAAAACTAGATTGAAATGGTCAAAATCCAAACTTGGGCTCCTTTTAGTGCTAAAACGTGCAATTGGGCTTAAAACGAGTTATGTTCATGCATTTGGCAAACTTTTGGTGTTTGTTGACCAAAAGTACCACACTCTAGAGAATAATGTCACTAAAACGGAAAAACTAGATTGAAATGGTCAAAATCCAAACTTGGGCTCCTTTTAGTGCTAAAACGTGCAATTGGGCTTAAAACGAGTTATGTTCATGCATTTGGCAAACTTTTGGTGTTTGTTGACCAAAAGTACCACACTCTAGAGAATAATGTCACTAAAACGGAAAAACTAGATTGAAATGGTCAAAATCCAAACTTGGGCTCCTTTTAGTGCTAAAACGTGCAATTGGGCTTAAAACGAGTTATGTTCATGCATTTGGCAAACTTTTGGTGTTTGTTGACCAAAAGTACCACACTCTAGAGAATAATGTCACTAAAACGGAAAAACTAGATTGAAATGGTCAAAATCCAAACTTGTGCTCCTTTTAGTGCTGAAAACGTGCAATTGGGCTTAAAACGAGTTATGGTGATGCATTTGGCAAACTTTTGGTGTTTGTTGACCAAAAGTACCACACTCTAGAGAATAATGTCACTAAAACGGAAAAACTAGATTGAAATGGTCAAAATCCAAACTTGGGCTCCTTTTAGTGCTAAAACGTGCAATTGGGCTTAAAACGAGTTATGTTCATGCATTTGGCAAACTTTTGGTGTTTGTTGACCAAAAGTACCACACTCTCGAGAATAATGTCACTAAAACTGAAAAACTAGATTGAAATGGTCAAAATCCAAACTTGGGCTCCTTTTAGTGCTAAAACGTGCAATTGGGCTTAAAACGAGTTATGTTCATGCATTTGGCAAACTTTTGGTGTTTGTTGACCAAAAGTACCACACTCTAGAGAATAATGTGACTAAAACGGAAAAACTAGATTGAAATGGTGAAAATCCAAACTTGGGCTCCTTTTAGTGCTAAAACGTGCAATTGGGCTTAAAACGAGTTATGTTCATGCATTTGGCAAACTTTTGGTGTTTGTTGACCAAAAGTACCACACTCTCGAGAATAATGTCACTAAAACGGAAAAACTAGATTGAAATGGTCAAAATCCAAACTTGGGCTCCTTTTAGTGCTAAAACGTGCAATTGGGCTTAAAACGAGTTATGTTCATGCATTTGGCAAACTTTTGGTGTTTGTTGACCAAAAGTACCACACTCTCGAGAATAATGTCACTAAAATCGCAAAAACTAGATTGAAATGGTCAAAATCCAAACTTGGGCTCCTTTTAGTGCTAAAACGTGCAATTGGGCTTAAAACGAGTTATGTTCATGCATTTGGCAAACTTTTGGTGTTTGTTGACCAAAAGTACCACACTCTAGAGAATAATGTGACTAAAACGGAAAAACTAGATTGAAATGGTGAAAATCCAAACTTGGGCTCCTTTTAGTGCTAAAACGTGCAATTGGGCTTAAAACGAGTTATGTTCATGCATTTGGCAAACTTTTGGTGTTTGTTGACCAAAAGTACCACACTCTAGAGAATAATGTCACTAAAACTGAAAAACTAGATTGAAATGGTCAAAATCCAAACTTGGGCTCCTTTTAGTGCTAAAACGTGCAATTGGGCTTAAAACGAGTTATGTTCATGCATTTGGCAAACTTTTGGTGTTTGTTGACCAAAAGTACCACACTCTAGAGAATAATGTCACTAAAACGGAAAAACTAGATTGAAATGGTCAAAATCCAAACTTGTGCTCCTTTTAGTGCTGAAAACGTGCAATTGGGCTTCAAACGAGTTATGGTGATGCATTTGGCAAACTTTTGGTGTTTGTTGACCAAAAGTACCACACTCTAGAGAATAATGTCACTAAAACGTAAAAACTAGATTGAAATGGTCAAAATCCAAACTTGGGCTCCTTTTAGTGCTAAAACGTGCAATTGGGCTTAAAACGAGTTATGTTCATGCATTTGGCAAACTTTTGGTGTTTGTTGACCAAAAGTACCACACTCTCGAGAATAATGTCACTAAAACTGAAAAACTAGATTGAAATGGTCAAAATCCAAACTTGGGCTCCTTTTAGTGCTAAAACGTGCAATTGGGCTTAAAACGAGTTATGTTCATGCATTTGGCAAACTTTTGGTGTTTGTTGACCAAAAGTACCACACTCTAGAGAATAATGTGACTAAAACGGAAAAACTAGATTGAAATGGTCAAAATCCAAACTTGGGCTCCTTTTAGTGCTAAAACGTGCAATTGGGCTTAAAACGAGTTATGTTCATGCATTTGGCAAACTTTTGGTGTTTGTTGACCAAAAGTACCACACTCTAGAGAATAATGTCACTAAAACGGAAAAACTAGATTGAAATGGTCAAAATCCAAACTTGGGCTCCTTTTAGTGCTAAAACGTGCAATTGGGCTTAAAACGAGTTATGTTCATGCATTTGGCAAACTTTTGGTGTTTGTTGACCAAAAGTACCACACTCTAGAGAATAATGTCACTAAAACTGAAAAACTAGATTGAAATGGTCAAAATCCAAACTTGGGCTCCTTTTAGTGCTAAAACGTGCAATTGGGCTTAAAACGAGTTATGTTCATGCATTTGGCAAACTTTTGGTGTTTGTTGACCAAAAGTACCACACTCTAGAGAATAATGTCACTAAAACGGAAAAACTAGATTGAAATGGTGCAAAATCCAAACTTGGGCTCCTTTTAGTGCTAAAACGTGCAATTGGGCTTAAAACGAGTTATGTTCATGCATTTGGCAAACTTTTGGTGTTTGTTGACCAAAAGTACCACACTCTCGAGAATAATGTCACTAAAACGGAAAAACTAGATTGAAATGGTCAAAATCCAAACTTGGGCTCCTTTTAGTGCTAAAACGTGCAATTGGGCTTAAAACGAGTTATGTTCATGCATTTGGCAAACTTTTGGTGTTTGTTGACCAAAAGTACCACACTCTCGAGAATAATGTCACTAAAACGCAAAAACTAGATTGAAATGGTCAAAATCCAAACTTGGGCTCCTTTTAGTGCTAAAACGTGCAATTGGGCTTAAAACGAGTTATGTTCATGCATTTGGCAAACTTTTGGTGTTTGTTGACCAAAAGTACCACACTCTAGAGAATAATGTCACTAAAACGGAAAAACTAGATTGAAATGGTCAAAATCCAAACTTGGGCTCCTTTTAGTGCTAAAACGTGCAATTGGGCTTAAAACGAGTTATGTTCATGCATTTGGCAAACTTTTGGTGTTTGTTGACCAAAAGTACCACACTCTAGAGAATAATGTCACTAAAACTGAAAAACTAGATTGAAATGGTCAAAATCCAAACTTGGGCTCCTTTTAGTGCTAAAACGTGCAATTGGGCTTAAAACGAGTTATGTTCATGCATTTGGCAAACTTTTGGTGTTTGTTGACCAAAAGTACCACACTCTAGAGAATAATGTCACTAAAACGGAAAAACTAGATTGAAATGGTCAAAATCCAAACTTGGGCTCCTTTTAGTGCTAAAACGTGCAATTGGGCTTAAAACGAGTTATGTTCATGCATTTGGCAAACTTTTGGTGTTTGTTGACCAAAAGTACCACACTCTAGAGAATAATGTCACTAAAACGCAAAAACTAGATTGAAATGGTCAAAATCCAAACTTGGGCTCCTTTTAGTGCTAAAACGTGCAATTGGGCTTAAAACGAGTTATGTTCATGCATTTGGCAAACTTTTGGTGTTTGTTGACCAAAAGTACCACACTCTCGAGAATAATGTCACTAAAATCGCAAAAACTAGATTGAAATGGTCAAAATCCAAACTTGGGCTCCTTTTAGTGCTAAAACGTGCAATTGGGCTTAAAACGAGTTATGTTCATGCATTTGGCAAACTTTTGGTGTTTGTTGACCAAAAGTACCACACTCTAGAGAATAATGTGACTAAAACGGAAAAACTAGATTGAAATGGTGAAAATCCAAACTTGGGCTCCTTTTAGTGCTAAAACGTGCAATTGGGCTTAAAACGAGTTATGTTCATGCATTTGGCAAACTTTTGGTGTTTGTTGACCAAAAGTACCACACTCTCGAGAATAATGTCACTAAAACGCAAAAACTAGATTGAAATGGTCAAAATCCAAACTTGGGCTCCTTTTAGTGCTAAAACGTGCAATTGGGCTTAAAACGAGTTATGTTCATGCATTTGGCAAACTTTTGGTGTTTGTTGACCAAAAGTACCACACTCTAGAGAATAATGTCACTAAAACGGAAAAACTAGATTGAAATGGTCAAAATCCAAACTTGGGCTCCTTTTAGTGCTAAAACGTGCAATTGGGCTTAAAACGAGTTATGTTCATGCATTTGGCAAACTTTTGGTGTTTGTTGACCAAAAGTACCACACTCTCGAGAATAATGTCACTAAAACGCAAAAACTAGATTGAAATGGTCAAAATCCAAACTTGGGCTCCTTTTAGTGCTAAAACGTGCAATTGGGCTTAAAACGAGTTATGTTCATGCATTTGGCAAACTTTTGGTGTTTGTTGACCAAAAGTACCACACTCTCGAGAATAATGTCACTAAAACGCAAAAACTAGATTGAAATGGTCAAAATCCAAACTTGGGCTCCTTTTAGTGCTAAAACGTGCAATTGGGCTTAAAACGAGTTATGTTCATGCATTTGGCAAACTTTTGGTGTTTGTTGACCAAAAGTACCACACTCTAGAGAATAATGTCACTAAAACGGAAAAACTAGATTGAAATGGTCAAAATCCAAACTTGGGCTCCTTTTAGTGCTAAAACGTGCAATTGGGCTTAAAACGAGTTATGTTCATGCATTTGGCAAACTTTTGGTGTTTGTTGACCAAAAGTACCACACTCTAGAGAATAATGTCACTAAAACGGAAAAACTAGATTGAAATGGTCAAAATCCAAACTTGGGCTCCTTTTAGTGCTAAAACGTGCAATTGGGCTTAAAACGAGTTATGTTCATGCATTTGGCAAACTTTTGGTGTTTGTTGACCAAAAGTACCACACTCTAGAGAATAATGTCACTAAAACGGAAAAACTAGATTGAAATGGTCAAAATCCAAACTTGGGCTCCTTTTAGTGCTAAAACGTGCAATTGGGCTTAAAACGAGTTATGTTCATGCATTTGGCAAACTTTTGGTGTTTGTTGACCAAAAGTACCACACTCTAGAGAATAATGTCACTAAAACGGAAAAAACTAGATTGAAATGGTCAAAATCCAAACTTGGGCTCCTTTTAGTGCTAAAACGTGCAATTGGGCTTAAAACGAGTTATGTTCATGCATTTGGCAAACTTTTGGTGTTTGTTGACCAAAAGTACCACACTCTCGAGAATAATGTCACTAAAACGCAAAAACTAGATTGAAATGGTCAAAATCCAAACTTGGGCTCCTTTTAGTGCTAAAACGTGCAATTGGGCTTAAAACGAGTTATGTTCATGCATTTGGCAAACTTTTGGTGTTTGTTGACCAAAAGTACCACACTCTAGAGAATAATGTCACTAAAACGGAAAAACTAGATTGAAATGGTCAAAATCCAAACTTGGGCTCCTTTTAGTGCTAAAACGTGCAATTGGGCTTAAAACGAGTTATGTTCACTGCATTTGGCAAACTTTTGGTGTTTGTTGACCAAAAGTACCACACTCTAGAGAATAATGTCACTAAAACGGAAAAACTAGATTGAAATGGTCAAAATCCAAACTTGTGCTCCTTTTAGTGCTAAAACGTGCAATTGGGCTTCAAACGAGTTATGGTGATGCATTTGGCAAACTTTTGGTGTTTGTTGACCAAAAGTACCACACTCTAGAGAATAATGTCACTAAAACGGAAAAACTAGATTGAAATGGTCAAAATCCAAACTTGGGCTCCTTTTAGTGCTAAAACGTGCAATTGGGCTTAAAACGAGTTATGTTCATGCATTTGGCAAACTTTTGGTGTTTGTTGACCAAAAGTACCACACTCTAGAGAATAATGTGACTAAAACGGAAAAACTAGATTGAAATGGTCAAAATCCAAACTTGGGCTCCTTTTAGTGCTAAAACGTGCAATTGGGCTTAAAACGAGTTATGTTCATGCATTTGGCAAACTTTTGGTGTTTGTTGACCAAAAGTACCACACTCTCGAGAATAATGTCACTAAAACGGAAAAACTAGATTGAAATGGTCAAAATCCAAACTTGGGCTCCTTTTAGTGCTAAAACGTGCAATTGGGCTTAAAACGAGTTATGTTCATGCATTTGGCAAACTTTTGGTGTTTGTTGACCAAAAGTACCACACTCTCGAGAATAATGTCACTAAAATCGCAAAAACTAGATTGAAATGGTCAAAATCCAAACTTGGGCTCCTTTTAGTGCTAAAACGTGCAATTGGGCTTAAAACGAGTTATGTTCATGCATTTGGCAAACTTTTGGTGTTTGTTGACCAAAAGTACCACACTCTCGAGAATAATGTCACTAAAACGCAAAAACTAGATTGAAATGGTCAAAATCCAAACTTGGGCTCCTTTTAGTGCTAAAACGTGCAATTGGGCTTAAAACGAGTTATGTTCATGCATTTGGCAAACTTTTGGTGTTTGTTGACCAAAAGTACCACACTCTAGAGAATAATGTCACTAAAACGGAAAAACTAGATTGAAATGGTCAAAATCCAAACTTGGGCTCCTTTTAGTGCTAAAACGTGCAATTGGGCTTAAAACGAGTTATGTTCATGCATTTGGCAAACTTTTGGTGTTTGTTGACCAAAAGTACCACACTCTCGAGAATAATGTCACTAAAATCGCAAAAACTAGATTGAAATGGTCAAAATCCAAACTTGGGCTCCTTTTAGTGCTAAAACGTGCAATTGGGCTTAAAACGAGTTATGTTCATGCATTTGGCAAACTTTTGGTGTTTGTTGACCAAAAGTACCACACTCTAGAGAATAATGTCACTAAAACGGAAAAACTAGATTGAAATGGTCAAAATCCAAACTTGGGCTCCTTTTAGTGCTAAAACGTGCAATTGGGCTTAAAACGAGTTATGTTCATGCATTTGGCAAACTTTTGGTGTTTGTTGACCAAAAGTACCACACTCTCGAGAATAATGTCACTAAAACGCAAAAACTAGATTGAAATGGTCAAAATCCAAACTTGGGCTCCTTTTAGTGCTAAAACGTGCAATTGGGCTTAAAACGAGTTATGTTCATGCATTTGGCAAACTTTTGGTGTTTGTTGACCAAAAGTACCACACTCTAGAGAATAATGTCACTAAAACGGAAAAACTAGATTGAAATGGTCAAAATCCAAACTTGGGCTCCTTTTAGTGCTAAAACGTGCAATTGGGCTTAAAACGAGTTATGTTCATGCATTTGGCAAACTTTTGGTGTTTGTTGACCAAAAGTACCACACTCTAGAGAATAATGTCACTAAAACGGAAAAACTAGATTGAAATGGTCAAAATCCAAACTTGTGCTCCTTTTAGTGCTAAAACGTGCAATTGGGCTTAAAACGAGTTATGTTCATGCATTTGGCAAACTTTTGGTGTTTGTTGACCAAAAGTACCACACTCTAGAGAATAATGTCACTAAAACGGAAAAACTAGATTGAAATGGTCAAAATCCAAACTTGGGCTCCTTTTAGTGCTAAAACGTGCAATTGGGCTTAAAACGAGTTATGTTCATGCATTTGGCAAACTTTTGGTGTTTGTTGACCAAAAGTACCACACTCTAGAGAATAATGTCACTAAAACGGAAAAACTAGATTGAAATGGTCAAAATCCAAACTTGGGCTCCTTTTAGTGCTAAAACGTGCAATTGGGCTTAAAACGAGTTATGTTCATGCATTTGGCAAACTTTTGGTGTTTGTTGACCAAAA
This sequence comes from Mimosa pudica, assembly GCA_029929735.1. Classification (NCBI taxonomy): domain Eukaryota; kingdom Viridiplantae; phylum Streptophyta; class Magnoliopsida; order Fabales; family Fabaceae; genus Mimosa; species Mimosa pudica. The sequence continues at coordinate 214,635 of JAKELP010000056.1, read as the reverse complement.
GTACCACACTCTAGAGAATAATGTCACTAAAACGGAAAAACTAGATTGAAATGGTCAAAATCCAAACTTGGGCTCCTTTTAGTGCTAAAACGTGCAATTGGGCTTAAAACGAGTTATGTTCATGCATTTGGCAAACTTTTGGTGTTTGTTGACCAAAAGTACCACACTCTCGAGAATAATGTCACTAAAACGCAAAAACTAGATTGAAATGGTCAAAATCCAAACTTGGGCTCCTTTTAGTGCTAAAACGTGCAATTGGGCTTAAAACGAGTTATGTTCATGCATTTGGCAAACTTTTGGTGTTTGTTGACCAAAAGTACCACACTCTAGAGAATAATGTCACTAAAACGAAAAAACTAGATTGAAATGGTCAAAATCCAAACTTGGGCTCCTTTTAGTGCTAAAACGTGCAATTGGGCTTAAAACGAGTTATGTTCACTGCATTTGGCAAACTTTTGGTGTTTGTTGACCAAAAGTACCACACTCTAGAGAATAATGTCACTAAAACGGAAAAACTAGATTGAAATGGTCAAAATCCAAACTTGTGCTCCTTTTAGTGCTGAAAACGTGCAATTGGGCTTCAAACGAGTTATGGTGATGAATTTGGCAAACTTTTGGTGTTTGTTGACCAAAAGTACCACACTCTCGAGAATAATGTCACTAAAACGCAAAAACTAGATTGAAATGGTCAAAATCCAAACTTGGGCTCCTTTTAGTGCTAAAACGTGCAATTGGGCTTAAAACGAGTTATGTTCATGCATTTCGCAAACTTTTGGTGTTTGTTGACCAAAAGTACCACACTCTAGAGAATAATGTCACTAAAACGGAAAAACTAGATTGAAATGGTCAAAATCCAAACTTGGGCTCCTTTTAGTGCTAAAACGTGCAATTGGGCTTAAAACGAGTTATGTTCATGCATTTGGCAAACTTTTGGTGTTTGTTGACCAAAAGTACCACACTCTCGAGAATAATGTCACTAAAACGCAAAAACTAGATTGAAATGGTCAAAATCCAAACTTGGGCTCCTTTTAGTGCTAAAACGTGCAATTGGGCTTAAAACGAGTTATGTTCATGCATTTGGCAAACTTTTGGTGTTTGTTGACCAAAAGTACCACACTCTAGAGAATAATGTCACTAAAACGGAAAAACTAGATTGAAATGGTCAAAATCCAAACTTGGGCTCCTTTTAGTGCTAAAACGTGCAATTGGGCTTAAAACGAGTTATGTTCATGCATTTGGCAAACTTTTGGTGTTTGTTGACCAAAAGTACCACACTCTAGAGAATAATGTCACTAAAACGGAAAAACTAGATTGAAATGGTCAAAATCCAAACTTGGGCTCCTTTTAGTGCTAAAACGTGCAATTGGGCTTAAAACGAGTTATGTTCATGCATTTGGCAAACTTTTGGTGTTTGTTGACCAAAAGTACCACACTCTAGAGAATAATGTCACTAAAACGGAAAAACTAGATTGAAATGGTCAAAATCCAAACTTGGGCTCCTTTTAGTGCTAAAACGTGCAATTGGGCTTAAAACGAGTTATGTTCATGCATTTGGCAAACTTTTGGTGTTTGTTGACCAAAAGTACCACACTCTCGAGAATAATGTCACTAAAACGGAAAAACTAGATTGAAATGGTCAAAATCCAAACTTGGGCTCCTTTTAGTGCTAAAACGTGCAATTGGGCTTAAAACGAGTTATGTTCATGCATTTGGCAAACTTTTGGTGTTTGTTGACCAAAAGTACCACACTCTCGAGAATAATGTCACTAAAACGCAAAAACTAGATTGAAATGGTCAAAATCCAAACTTGGGCTCCTTTTAGTGCTAAAACGTGCAATTGGGCTTAAAACGAGTTATGTTCATGCATTTGGCAAACTTTTGGTGTTTGTTGACCAAAAGTACCACACTCTCGAGAATAATGTCACTAAAACGCAAAAACTAGATTGAAATGGTCAAAATCCAAACTTGGGCTCCTTTTAGTGCTAAAACGTGCAATTGGGCTTAAAACGAGTTATGTTCATGCATTTGGCAAACTTTTGGTGTTTGTTGACCAAAAGTACCACACTCTAGAGAATAATGTCACTAAAACGGAAAAACTAGATTGAAATGGTGCAAAATCCAAACTTGGGCTCCTTTTAGTGCTAAAACGTGCAATTGGGCTTAAAACGAGTTATGTTCATGCATTTGGCAAACTTTTGGTGTTTGTTGACCAAAAGTACCACACTCTCGAGAATAATGTCACTAAAACGCAAAAACTAGATTGAAATGGTCAAAATCCAAACTTGGGCTCCTTTTAGTGCTAAAACGTGCAATTGGGCTTAAAACGAGTTATGTTCATGCATTTGGCAAACTTTTGGTGTTTGTTGACCAAAAGTACCACACTCTAGAGAATAATGTCACTAAAACGGAAAAACTAGATTGAAATGGTCAAAATCCAAACTTGGGCTCCTTTTAGTGCTAAAACGTGCAATTGGGCTTAAAACGAGTTATGTTCATGCATTTGGCAAACTTTTGGTGTTTGTTGACCAAAAGTACCACACTCTCGAGAATAATGTCACTAAAACGCAAAAACTAGATTGAAATGGTCAAAATCCAAACTTGGGCTCCTTTTAGTGCTAAAACGTGCAATTGGGCTTAAAACGAGTTATGTTCATGCATTTGGCAAACTTTTGGTGTTTGTTGACCAAAAGTACCACACTCTAGAGAATAATGTCACTAAAACGGAAAAACTAGATTGAAATGGTCAAAATCCAAACTTGGGCTCCTTTTAGTGCTAAAACGTGCAATTGGGCTTAAAACGAGTTATGTTCATGCATTTGGCAAACTTTTGGTGTTTGTTGACCAAAAGTACCACACTCTAGAGAATAATGTCACTAAAACGGAAAAACTAGATTGAAATGGTCAAAATCCAAACTTGGGCTCCTTTTAGTGCTGAAAACGTGCAATTGGGCTTCAAACGAGTTATGGTGATGCATTTGGCAAACTTTTGGTGTTTGTTGACCAAAAGTACCACACTCTAGAGAATAATGTCACTAAAACGGAAAAACTAGATTGAAATGGTCAAAATCCAAACTTGGGCTCCTTTTAGTGCTAAAACGTGCAATTGGGCTTAAAACGAGTTATGTTCATGCATTTGGCAAACTTTTGGTGTTTGTTGACCAAAAGTACCACACTCTAGAGAATAATGTGACTAAAACGGAAAAACTAGATTGAAATGGTGAAAATCCAAACTTGGGCTCCTTTTAGTGCTAAAACGTGCAATTGGGCTTAAAACGAGTTATGTTCATGCATTTGGCAAACTTTTGGTGTTTGTTGACCAAAAGTACCACACTCTCGAGAATAATGTCACTAAAACGGAAAAACTAGATTGAAATGGTCAAAATCCAAACTTGGGCTCCTTTTAGTGCTAAAACGTGCAATTGGGCTTAAAACGAGTTATGTTCATGCATTTGGCAAACTTTTGGTGTTTGTTGACCAAAAGTACCACACTCTCGAGAATAATGTCACTAAAACGCAAAAACTAGATTGAAATGGTCAAAATCCAAACTTGGGCTCCTTTTAGTGCTAAAACGTGCAATTGGGCTTAAAACGAGTTATGTTCATGCATTTGGCAAACTTTTGGTGTTTGTTGACCAAAAGTACCACACTCTCGAGAATAATGTCACTAAAACGCAAAAACTAGATTGAAATGGTCAAAATCCAAACTTGGGCTCCTTTTAGTGCTAAAACGTGCAATTGGGCTTAAAACGAGTTATGTTCATGCATTTGGCAAACTTTTGGTGTTTGTTGACCAAAAGTACCACACTCTCGAGAATAATGTCACTAAAACGCAAAAACTAGATTGAAATGGTCAAAATCCAAACTTGGGCTCCTTTTAGTGCTAAAACGTGCAATTGGGCTTAAAACGAGTTATGTTCATGCATTTGGCAAACTTTTGGTGTTTGTTGACCAAAAGTACCACACTCTAGAGAATAATGTCACTAAAACGGAAAAACTAGATTGAAATGGTCAAAATCCAAACTTGGGCTCCTTTTAGTGCTAAAACGTGCAATTGGGCTTAAAACGAGTTATGTTCATGCATTTGGCAAACTTTTGGTGTTTGTTGACCAAAAGTACCACACTCTCGAGAATAATGTCACTAAAACGCAAAAACTAGATTGAAATGGTCAAAATCCAAACTTGGGCTCCTTTTAGTGCTAAAACGTGCAATTGGGCTTAAAACGAGTTATGTTCATGCATTTGGCAAACTTTTGGTGTTTGTTGACCAAAAGTACCACACTCTAGAGAATAATGTCACTAAAACGGAAAAACTAGATTGAAATGGTCAAAATCCAAACTTGGGCTCCTTTTAGTGCTAAAACGTGCAATTGGGCTTAAAACGAGTTATGTTCATGCATTTGGCAAACTTTTGGTGTTTGTTGACCAAAAGTACCACACTCTAGAGAATAATGTCACTAAAACGGAAAAACTAGATTGAAATGGTCAAAATCCAAACTTGGGCTCCTTTTAGTGCTAAAACGTGCAATTGGGCTTAAAACGAGTTATGGTGCATGCATTTGGCAAACTTTTGGTGTTTGTTGACCAAAAGTACCACACTCTAGAGAATAATGTCACTAAAACGGAAAAACTAGATTGAAATGGTCAAAATCCAAACTTGGGCTCCTTTTAGTGCTAAAACGTGCAATTGGGCTTAAAACGAGTTATGTTCATGCATTTGGCAAACTTTTGGTGTTTGTTGACCAAAAGTACCACACTCTAGAGAATAATGTCACTAAAACGGAAAAACTAGATTGAAATGGTCAAAATCCAAACTTGGGCTCCTTTTAGTGCTAAAACGTGCAATTGGGCTTAAAACGAGTTATGTTCATGCATTTGGCAAACTTTTGGTGTTTGTTGACCAAAAGTACCACACTCTCGAGAATAATGTCACTAAAACGGCAAAAACTAGATTGAAATGGTCAAAATCCAAACTTGGGCTCCTTTTAGTGCTAAAACGTGCAATTGGGCTTAAAACGAGTTATGTTCATGCATTTGGCAAACTTTTGGTGTTTGTTGACCAAAAGTACCACACTCTCGAGAATAATGTCACTAAAACGCAAAAACTAGATTGAAATGGTCAAAATCCAAACTTGGGCTCCTTTTAGTGCTAAAACGTGCAATTGGGCTTAAAACGAGTTATGTTCATGCATTTGGCAAACTTTTGGTGTTTGTTGACCAAAAGTACCACACTCTAGAGAATAATGTCACTAAAACGGAAAAACTAGATTGAAATGGTCAAAATCCAAACTTGGGCTCCTTTTAGTGCTAAAACGTGCAATTGGGCTTAAAACGAGTTATGTTCATGCATTTGGCAAACTTTTGGTGTTTGTTGACCAAAAGTACCACACTCTAGAGAATAATGTCACTAAAACGGAAAAACTAGATTGAAATGGTCAAAATCCAAACTTGGGCTCCTTTTAGTGCTAAAACGTGCAATTGGGCTTAAAACGAGTTATGTTCATGCATTTGGCAAACTTTTGGTGTTTGTTGACCAAAAGTACCACACTCTAGAGAATAATGTCACTAAAACGGAAAAACTAGATTGAAATGGTCAAAATCCAAACTTGGGCTCCTTTTAGTGCTAAAACGTGCAATTGGGCTTAAAACGAGTTATGTTCATGCATTTGGCAAACTTTTGGTGTTTGTTGACCAAAAGTACCACACTCTAGAGAATAATGTCACTAAAACGGCAAAAACTAGATTGAAATGGTCAAAATCCAAACTTGGGCTCCTTTTAGTGCTAAAACGTGCAATTGGGCTTAAAACGAGTTATGTTCATGCATTTGGCAAACTTTTGGTGTTTGTTGACCAAAAGTACCACACTCTCGAGAATAATGTCACTAAAACGGAAAAACTAGATTGAAATGGTCAAAATCCAAACTTGGGCTCCTTTTAGTGCTAAAACGTGCAATTGGGCTTAAAACGAGTTATGTTCATGCATTTGGCAAACTTTTGGTGTTTGTTGACCAAAAGTACCACACTCTCGAGAATAATGTCACTAAAACGCAAAAACTAGATTGAAATGGTCAAAATCCAAACTTGGGCTCCTTTTAGTGCTAAAACGTGCAATTGGGCTTAAAACGAGTTATGTTCATGCATTTGGCAAACTTTTGGTGTTTGTTGACCAAAAGTACCACACTCTCGAGAATAATGTCACTAAAACGCAAAAACTAGATTGAAATGGTCAAAATCCAAACTTGGGCTCCTTTTAGTGCTAAAACGTGCAATTGGGCTTAAAACGAGTTATGTTCATGCATTTGGCAAACTTTTGGTGTTTGTTGACCAAAAGTACCACACTCTAGAGAATAATGTCACTAAAACGGAAAAACTAGATTGAAATGGTCAAAATCCAAACTTGGGCTCCTTTTAGTGCTAAAACGTGCAATTGGGCTTAAAACGAGTTATGTTCATGCATTTGGCAAACTTTTGGTGTTTGTTGACCAAAAGTACCACACTCTCGAGAATAATGTCACTAAAACGGAAAAACTAGATTGAAATGGTCAAAATCCAAACTTGGGCTCCTTTTAGTGCTAAAACGTGCAATTGGGCTTAAAACGAGTTATGTTCATGCATTTGGCAAACTTTTGGTGTTTGTTGACCAAAAGTACCACACTCTCGAGAATAATGTCACTAAAACGCAAAAACTAGATTGAAATGGTCAAAATCCAAACTTGGGCTCCTTTTAGTGCTAAAACGTGCAATTGGGCTTAAAACGAGTTATGTTCATGCATTTGGCAAACTTTTGGTGTTTGTTGACCAAAAGTACCACACTCTAGAGAATAATGTCACTAAAACGGAAAAACTAGATTGAAATGGTCAAAATCCAAACTTGGGCTCCTTTTAGTGCTAAAACGTGCAATTGGGCTTAAAACGAGTTATGTTCATGCATTTGGCAAACTTTTGGTGTTTGTTGACCAAAAGTACCACACTCTAGAGAATAATGTCACTAAAACGGAAAAACTAGATTGAAATGGTCAAAATCCAAACTTGGGCTCCTTTTAGTGCTAAAACGTGCAATTGGGCTTAAAACGAGTTATGTTCATGCATTTGGCAAACTTTTGGTGTTTGTTGACCAAAAGTACCACACTCTCGAGAATAATGTCACTAAAACGCAAAAACTAGATTGAAATGGTCAAAATCCAAACTTGGGCTCCTTTTAGTGCTAAAACGTGCAATTGGGCTTAAAACGAGTTATGTTCATGCATTTGGCAAACTTTTGGTGTTTGTTGACCAAAAGTACCACACTCTAGAGAATAATGTCACTAAAACGGAAAAAACTAGATTGAAATGGTCAAAATCCAAACTTGGGCTCCTTTTAGTGCTAAAACGTGCAATTGGGCTTAAAACGAGTTATGTTCATGCATTTGGCAAACTTTTGGTGTTTGTTGACCAAAAGTACCACACTCTAGAGAATAATGTCACTAAAACGGAAAAACTAGATTGAAATGGTCAAAATCCAAACTTGTGCTCCTTTTAGTGCTAAAACGTGCAATTGGGCTTAAAACGAGTTATGTTCATGCATTTGGCAAACTTTTGGTGTTTGTTGACCAAAAGTACCACACTCTAGAGAATAATGTCACTAAAACGCAAAAACTAGATTGAAATGGTCAAAATCCAAACTTGGGCTCCTTTTAGTGCTAAAACGTGCAATTGGGCTTAAAACGAGTTATGTTCATGCATTTGGCAAACTTTTGGTGTTTGTTGACCAAAAGTACCACACTCTAGAGAATAATGTCACTAAAACGGAAAAAACTAGATTGAAATGGTCAAAATCCAAACTTGGGCTCCTTTTAGTGCTAAAACGTGCAATTGGGCTTAAAACGAGTTATGTTCATGCATTTGGCAAACTTTTGGTGTTTGTTGACCAAAAGTACCACACTCTAGAGAATAATGTCACTAAAACGGAAAAACTAGATTGAAATGGTCAAAATCCAAACTTGGGCTCCTTTTAGTGCTAAAACGTGCAATTGGGCTTAAAACGAGTTATGTTCATGCATTTGGCAAACTTTTGGTGTTTGTTGACCAAAAGTACCACACTCTAGAGAATAATGTCACTAAAACGGAAAAACTAGATTGAAATGGTCAAAATCCAAACTTGGGCTCCTTTTAGTGCTAAAACGTGCAATTGGGCTTAAAACGAGTTATGTTCATGCATTTGGCAAACTTTTGGTGTTTGTTGACCAAAAGTACCACACTCTCGAGAATAATGTCACTAAAACGGAAAAACTAGATTGAAATGGTCAAAATCCAAACTTGGGCTCCTTTTAGTGCTAAAACGTGCAATTGGGCTTAAAACGAGTTATGTTCATGCATTTGGCAAACTTTTGGTGTTTGTTGACCAAAAGTACCACACTCTCGAGAATAATGTCACTAAAACGCAAAAACTAGATTGAAATGGTCAAAATCCAAACTTGGGCTCCTTTTAGTGCTAAAACGTGCAATTGGGCTTAAAACGAGTTATGTTCATGCATTTGGCAAACTTTTGGTGTTTGTTGACCAAAAGTACCACACTCTCGAGAATAATGTCACTAAAACGCAAAAACTAGATTGAAATGGTCAAAATCCAAACTTGGGCTCCTTTTAGTGCTAAAACGTGCAATTGGGCTTAAAACGAGTTATGTTCATGCATTTGGCAAACTTTTGGTGTTTGTTGACCAAAAGTACCACACTCTAGAGAATAATGTCACTAAAACGGAAAAACTAGATTGAAATGGTCAAAATCCAAACTTGGGCTCCTTTTAGTGCTAAAACGTGCAATTGGGCTTAAAACGAGTTATGTTCATGCATTTGGCAAACTTTTGGTGTTTGTTGACCAAAAGTACCACACTCTCGAGAATAATGTCACTAAAACGCAAAAACTAGATTGAAATGGTCAAAATCCAAACTTGGGCTCCTTTTAGTGCTAAAACGTGCAATTGGGCTTAAAACGAGTTATGTTCATGCATTTGGCAAACTTTTGGTGTTTGTTGACCAAAAGTACCACACTCTAGAGAATAATGTCACTAAAACGGAAAAACTAGATTGAAATGGTCAAAATCCAAACTTGGGCTCCTTTTAGTGCTAAAACGTGCAATTGGGCTTAAAACGAGTTATGTTCATGCATTTGGCAAACTTTTGGTGTTTGTTGACCAAAAGTACCACACTCTAGAGAATAATGTCACTAAAACGGAAAAACTAGATTGAAATGGTCAAAATCCAAACTTGTGCTCCTTTTAGTGCTGAAAACGTGCAATTGGGCTTCAAACGAGTTATGGTGATGAATTTGGCAAACTTTTGGTGTTTGTTGACCAAAAGTACCACACTCTAGAGAATAATGTCACTAAAACGGAAAAACTAGATTGAAATGGTCAAAATCCAAACTTGGGCTCCTTTTAGTGCTAAAACGTGCAATTGGGCTTAAAACGAGTTATGTTCATGCATTTGGCAAACTTTTGGTGTTTGTTGACCAAAAGTACCACACTCTAGAGAATAATGTGACTAAAACGGAAAAACTAGATTGAAATGGTGAAAATCCAAACTTGGGCTCCTTTTAGTGCTAAAACGTGCAATTGGGCTTAAAACGAGTTATGTTCATGCATTTGGCAAACTTTTGGTGTTTGTTGACCAAAAGTACCACACTCTCGAGAATAATGTCACTAAAACGGAAAAACTAGATTGAAATGGTCAAAATCCAAACTTGGGCTCCTTTTAGTGCTAAAACGTGCAATTGGGCTTAAAACGAGTTATGTTCATGCATTTGGCAAACTTTTGGTGTTTGTTGACCAAAAGTACCACACTCTCGAGAATAATGTCACTAAAACGCAAAAACTAGATTGAAATGGTCAAAATCCAAACTTGGGCTCCTTTTAGTGCTAAAACGTGCAATTGGGCTTAAAACGAGTTATGTTCATGCATTTGGCAAACTTTTGGTGTTTGTTGACCAAAAGTACCACACTCTCGAGAATAATGTCACTAAAACGCAAAAACTAGATTGAAATGGTCAAAATCCAAACTTGGGCTCCTTTTAGTGCTAAAACGTGCAATTGGGCTTAAAACGAGTTATGTTCATGCATTTGGCAAACTTTTGGTGTTTGTTGACCAAAAGTACCACACTCTAGAGAATAATGTCACTAAAACGGAAAAACTAGATTGAAATGGTCAAAATCCAAACTTGGGCTCCTTTTAGTGCTAAAACGTGCAATTGGGCTTAAAACGAGTTATGTTCATGCATTTGGCAAACTTTTGGTGTTTGTTGACCAAAAGTACCACACTCTAGAGAATAATGTCACTAAAACGCAAAAACTAGATTGAAATGGTCAAAATCCAAACTTGGGCTCCTTTTAGTGCTAAAACGTGCAATTGGGCTTAAAACGAGTTATGTTCATGCATTTGGCAAACTTTTGGTGTTTGTTGACCAAAAGTACCACACTCTAGAGAATAATGTCACTAAAACGGAAAAACTAGATTGAAATGGTCAAAATCCAAACTTGGGCTCCTTTTAGTGCTAAAACGTGCAATTGGGCTTAAAACGAGTTATGTTCATGCATTTGGCAAACTTTTGGTGTTTGTTGACCAAAAGTACCACACTCTAGAGAATAATGTCACTAAAACGGAAAAACTAGATTGAAATGGTCAAAATCCAAACTTGTGCTCCTTTTAGTGCTGAAAACGTGCAATTGGGCTTAAAACGAGTTATGGTGCATGCATTTGGCAAACTTTTGGTGTTTGTTGACCAAAAGTACCACACTCTAGAGAATAATGTCACTAAAACGGAAAAAACTAGATTGAAATGGTCAAAATCCAAACTTGGGCTCCTTTTAGTGCTAAAACGTGCAATTGGGCTTAAAACGAGTTATGTTCATGCATTTGGCAAACTTTTGGTGTTTGTTGACCAAAAGTACCACACTCTCGAGAATAATGTCACTAAAACGGAAAAACTAGATTGAAATGGTCAAAATCCAAACTTGGGCTCCTTTTAGTGCTAAAACGTGCAATTGGGCTTAAAACGAGTTATGTTCATGCATTTGGCAAACTTTTGGTGTTTGTTGACCAAAAGTACCACACTCTCGAGAATAATGTCACTAAAACGCAAAAACTAGATTGAAATGGTCAAAATCCAAACTTGGGCTCCTTTTAGTGCTAAAACGTGCAATTGGGCTTAAAACGAGTTATGTTCATGCATTTGGCAAACTTTTGGTGTTTGTTGACCAAAAGTACCACACTCTAGAGAATAATGTCACTAAAACGGAAAAACTAGATTGAAATGGTCAAAATCCAAACTTGGGCTCCTTTTAGTGCTAAAACGTGCAATTGGGCTTAAAACGAGTTATGTTCATGCATTTGGCAAACTTTTGGTGTTTGTTGACCAAAAGTACCACACTCTCGAGAATAATGTCACTAAAACGCAAAAACTAGATTGAAATGGTCAAAATCCAAACTTGGGGTCCTTTTAGTGCTAAAACGTGCAATTGGGCTTAAAATGAGTTATGTTCATGCATTTGGCAAACTTTTGGTGTTTGTTGACCAAAAGTACCACACTCTAGAGAATAATGTCACTAAAACGGAAAAACTAGATTGAAATGGTCAAAATCAAAACTTGGGCTCCTTTTAGTGCTAAAACGTGCAATTGGGCTTAAAACGAGTTATGTTCACGCTGTTAGAATCTTAAGTTTTGATGGTGACTAAGGTATGATATGGTCTAGTACTAAAGAGAACATAATTAACACTTAGGAAGGATTAGATTAGGACTCGCGCACGCGGATAAATGTGTCATCCCCCAGCGGCAGCGAGTAACTCACTAGGGATTTAACTTAGTCCATGAGAATTAGGTACACAAAACCTTAAGACTAAGCTATGTTTCAATCGGAAGTGAGTTTGCTTCCTGTTAGACTTAGACTGGCGCAGAGCGATAGAATAGATATTACTCCAAGCGACAGTGAGTCTACTTCCCCAAGTGAAAGCGCTTCCTGTTAGAATTAGACTGGCGCAGAGCGACAGAATAGATATTACCCCAAGCGTCAGTGAGTCTACTTTCCCAAGTGAAAGCGCTTCCTGTTAGACTTAGACTGGCGCAGAGCAATAGAATAGTTATTACCCCAAGCGTCAGTAAGTCTACTTCGCCGAGTGAAAGCACTTCCTATTAGATTTAGACTGGCGCAGGTTGATAGACTAGATAACCCCGAGCGTCAGCGGAAATGCAACATCAAGTGAAGTTGCTTCCTGTTAGATCTTGACTGGCGCAGACTGATAGAATAGATTTCACCCTAAGCGTCAGTGAGTTCACTACGTCAAGTAAAAGTGCTTCCGATAGCTTAGTGACTAGCGCTGAGTGTTGGGATGAAATACACTAAGTGAGAGTGAGTTATAGTGAACCAAGATCCTTCATCTAGTAGTTTTACTTCCGGATGTAAAAATGCTTCCGGATACATCATAGACCAGATCAGAACATAGTCTAAGTAAGACTACTTCCCATAGCAAACTTCCCACAACATGTATAGTTTTACTATATCTGATTATATATATTGCTATGTTGGACTAACCAGTATGTGCAGAACTTAATCACACTTCCGGATGCAACTGAGCTTCCGGATGCAAAGACTCTTGGCATTGGATTTCAGAGATTAACACTTGCAGAGCAAGATTGCCACTTCCGGATGAACGATGATCATCCGTCAGCAAGAGTACAAGAGTAAATGTCACATACTCGGAAGTCAGAATGCTTGTCAGAGCAGAGGTGTCAGGACTACTTTTCAGAGATAAAGCAAGTCAACCCTGCTGAGCATTTAAGAAGATGTTCCTTCCAACGGTAACAAAAGGATAACAGATATTCAAACAACATTGTTACCTACCAAGCATGAGGAGTATGAGAACATAATCTGAAGATTCACTCAAGGTGTCAAAGCTCATACTACCCACAAGAGTCGGAGTCCATAAGAGAGCGTCTGATAGCAAGAGAGCATCCAATAGCAAAGCACTCTTATCATTCATGGACAAGTGCTTGGAAGACAAAGTTCCTCTATGATAGCAAGCAGAATGTTAGAGTCCACGAGCTTCACTTCAGTTAGCAAGAGAGCTTCCGATAGTAAGTCTCTTAGCATCCTGGACTTATGCTTGAGGAACGAAGTCCTCATCTGACAACAAGCAAGAGTCAGACCGTACAGTGTATAGATGTCAGAACGACTTTTGCCAGAACAGTGTTGTCAGAACAGTGTTGACAGAACAGCTGGACAAGCACCCTATTCAGATAAAGCAAAGTCAACTCTGCTGTGCATTAATGAGGACAACGTAAACAAGGCCCAACGGCTATATTCAAACGGCCTTATTGCCTCTCCAACGGTTGGATAATCAGAGGCTGGTATAAAAGGAACATCTACATTTAGAAGAGGGAGAGAGAACGGAGCTTATTGTCTGAAACACTATTCTACATTCCTCTCATCTTCTACTCTCGGACTTAGATATGTAATATTCTTAGAGAGTGATTCTTTTGTGCTTAAGTGAGTAACATCATCTACTCTTAGAGAGAGTCATTCGAGCTTAAGTGTTTAGCACAATCAGTTCATAGAGTGAACATAATTGTAATCTTACATTTTGTAAGGGGGAGCATTTAGAAGTTTTCTAAATCTCCATAGGTTGCAAGTTAGCCCGTAAAACTTGCATTTGTAAGGTTTGCAGGTGAACCCGGTGTAAAACCTGTGGGTTGTTAGGTGAACCCGTGCTCGTAAAACCTAAAGTGTAAAGGCTTCTCTTGTGCCTGGTTTAAACAAGAATAGTGGATTGAAAATCTCAGGTGGAGCCTGGGGACTGGATGTAGGTCTGGGTGACCGAACCAGGATAAATTTATGTGTGCATAAACTTACATTTAAACATTCTATTTTTGCATCACATAACATACTGACTTGTGCATACCATTACTCAGTAACATCATCACCAAGCACAAGCAGTCTTTCGAAAAAGAAATAAAGTTTTTATTCCCTCACCCAATTCACCCCCCCCTTTGGTGACAGCCACGCATTTCATTTGGTATCAGAGCAGGTCACTTGTTTAAAGGATCCAACGATCTCAAGTGCAAAGACCTTGGCTGATTTGGGTTAAAATGTTTTGCAAAGGCTTTGATCATACCATTCCACCTGTGTTAGAAAATATTGATTTTTGTTGGTGGAAAGCAGAATGGAAAGTTTTATAAAATCCACTAGTTTGAAAATGTGGGATATTTTTGAAAATGATTTGATTTCAAACCAAGAGGAAACTGGACTGAAAGGGAGAAAAATTTGTTTTCCTTAAACATTAGAGCAATGCAAATTTTATACAAAGGCTTAACTGAAAATGATTTCCAGAAAATCAAACATTGCTCTAGTGCTAGAGATATTTGGAATACTCTTGATGTGATATATGCTTCTAACCCATCTCTTGAAAGCACAGCTGTCCAAAGCTCAACTCGTGCTCTGTGTGGATCATCTACTGATGAGCTTCTGGAAGCTGATATTGAGGAAGCAGACTTCAGTGAAGAGAGTATCCATCTCTGCCTAGAAGATTCAGAAAGTGAGGAAAAATCAAGAGTTCCTCTTATCCCAAAGAAGAGAACTCGTGGTGATGCAACTGCTGAAACCCACTGGTACAATCATAAGAAGCTGTCGGCCACCACAAGGGACAATGGTTCTGTCTCAAGGATGAGCTATCACAAAGTTCCATTCAATTATCCTGAGAAGAACAAGAGAGAGTGGATTCCTCGATCATCATTGAAAAGGCTCTTAAATCCTACCTCTCAGAAGAAAGTGCTTCGAACCAAGGATAAGTATAGAAGATCTCCTTGGGTAAGCAAGGGATCACTTAGCAACGAAGCATTTGATAGTAAAATCTCCTATGCTAATGTTAGATGGACTTATTGAGATTTTACATTAAGCATCCTAAGGTGTGAACATTATATTCATCATAGAAGAAAGCTTGAAGAAATAAGTAATGTTCATAATCTACATACTGTCCATGACTATCTTGATCAAAAACCTTGTATATCCTTGTGCATATAGTCATGAAAGATTCACCATGCCATACACATAGGACGTAATCTAAATGCATGTGAACTATATATAGCCTACAAACTGACCTTCAGATCCAGACTTGGATACAAAAGGAAGGAACTATCTGGTATTTTGTAGGAAGGGCAATCCGAAGGTTCAGAAAGACAAGGGTGAAAAAGACCCTTGCTAAAAGGAAGATCTCCTCCCCCCACAGTGAGCCATCTGATTCATGTGCCCCCAACAATCTGCTAGCTCAGAGGCAAACTTGAGATAGCGCTGAGTGATCAACCTGCGGAGATACCTTCTGCTGAACCTGTGTCTCCCTCTGCGCCAGCACCTAATCTGAGTGAAGAGCTGTGTAAGAAGTATGGGTTCAAGAGGCGAGAGATGCGAGTAGTAGTGATCACCAAGTGAATTCATCCCTCTGCACCAGCTCCAATTCATCCTATTAGCCTCAACAGGACTCAGGACTGTACCTCATCTGAACAATTAGTCAAGTCTTGATAAGCATTCGTCACGCATAGATTTTGGTGCTGCTCTGAAAATAGAATCCTTGCATTGTCAACCAAAATCAAGCGAGCTACTGCTTGATGCGAATGGAGCTATGGTGATATCATTCTTACCCTCCTCTTTACTTGAATAATCTTTTGGGTAGTAAATGCATGATGAGCTTAACAGATTTTATTTCTCTGAAATTGATATGATTTCCCTTATCTGTGATAACCTTATTTTCTGTAAAAATGATCCTATCATATCAAATTCATTTTCTGATATAATGCATACTGATTTTACAGATTCAAGAAGTCTGACACTTTGAAACTGAACCTTCTTCAAAACCTACTAAATTTGTGCATGCTGAATCATTGTGTTCCAAGATTTCTGACATTGTTAAGAAGATTCAGAACTAGTTTCAGAATTTTGACACAAACAAAAAAAACCTTCTTCAGAGTTTTTCATATGGTGTCTAAATCGTTCTACTCATATATGCTTAGCAATTTTTTTTTGGGCGCCTCTCATAAAAGAAAATAGTTTATACATTCACCTTGATTTTTGAAAGATCCTTTTGAAATACAAACTTTCAAAACAGATTCTGATCCTCTTTAAACCTACATGACAACCGTACCTCATGATAGCACTCAAAAGCTATTTCTGATTTTCCATTTCATGTGGTATCTCTTGCATCAACTTTTTCAATGCATAAGCAGCTATGGTTTCGAGAACTATACATCCCTCTTAATTACATCTTTAAGTTCTCAATCTACTAATGATCTCAGTTCAAGTTTGTGGTTTAAGAATGTTGACACAGATTATTGAAGCTTGAACAATGAATATAACCAAGAGAGAATGGCAACGAAAATGTCTCTTATCAAGATGTGTGGAATGGCTATACCAAACCTGAGAAACTCTCGCCAATACACATGAGCATTTCTATCCCTTACATATTCTGTTGTGAAATTAAATGGATAGTCTCTCTCTTGTCTGACATGCATTAGCAATCTTAGGAAATGCCTTGAATTAAACTCTGCTAGATCTGTAAAACATGGCATAGTATCACAAGCATGCTATAATCTGTATTTGTTAGAATCTTAAGTTTTGATGGTGACTAAGGTATGATATGGTCTAGTACTTAAGAGAACATAATCAACACTTAGGAGGGATTAGATGACATGGTTAGAATCCTGAGTTAGATCACTTGAGAATGCAAGATCACTTCCGGTTAGATTAGGACTTGCGCATGCGGATGAATGCTTTCATCCCCCAGCGTCAGCAAGTAAATCACTAGGGATTTAACTTAGTCCATGAGAATTAGGTACACAAAACCTTAAGACTAAGCTATGTTTCAATCGGAAGTGAGTTTGCTTCCTGTTAGAATTAGACTGGCGCAGAGCGACAGAATAGATATTACCCCAAGCGTCAGTAAGTCTACTTCCCCAAGTGAAAGCGCTTCCTGTTAGACTTAGACTGGCGCAGAGCAATAGAATAGTTAGTACCCCAAGCGTCAGTAAGTCTACTTCCCCAAGTGAAAGCGCTTCCTGTTAGACTTAGACTGGCGCAGAGCAATAGAATAGTTAGTACCCCAAGCGTCAGTAAGTCTACTTCGCCGAGTGAAAGCACTTCCTATTAGATTTAGACTGGCGCAGGTTGATAGACTAGATATAACCCCGAGCGTCAGCGGAAATGCAACATCAAGTGAAGTTGCTTCCTATTAGATCTTGACTGGCGCAGACTGATAGAATAGATTTCACCCTAAGCGTCAGTGAATTCACCACGTCAAGTAAAAGTGCTTCCGATAGCTCAGTGACTAGCGCTGAGTGGTGGAATGAAATAGACTAAGCGAGAGCAAGTCATGGTGAACTAAATCCCTCGTCAAGTGTATTTACTTCCGGATGTAGAAGTGCTTCCGGATACACCTTAGATTTAGGATCACCCACTGCATGAGACTATATGATTATATTGCTAAACTAACGTTCAAGTGCAGCACACTCAGTAAGGTTGCTTCCGGATGAGAAGTTGCTTCCGCAAGCAATCAGGATGTCTGAACGTTCAAAGAGATGCAGTGTCAGAATGCTTTTAACAGAGCAGAGGTGTCAGGACTACTTTTCAGAGATAAAGCAAGTCAACCCTGCTGAAGCATTTAAGAAGATGTTCCTTCCAACGGTAACAAAAGGATAACAGATATTCAAACAACATTGTTACCTACCAAGCATGAGGAGTATGAGAACATAATCTGAAGATTCACTCAAGGTGTCAAAGCTCATACTGCCCACAAAAGTCAGAGTTCATAAGAGAGCTTCTGATAGCAAGAGAGGATCCAATAGCAAAGCACTCTTATCATTCATGGACAAGTGCTTGGAAGACAAAGTTCCTCTATGTGATAGCAAGCAAAATGTTAGAGTCCACGAGCTTCAGATAGCAAGAGAGCTTCCGATAATGAGTCTCTTAACATCCTGGACTTATGCTTGAGGAACGAAGTCCTCTCTGACAGCAAGCAAGAGTCGGACCGTACAAAATGTTCAGATGTCAGAACGACTTTTGTCAGAATAGTATTGCCAGAACAGTGTTGACAGAACAGCTTGGTCAGAACACCTTTTTAGATAAAGCAAAGTCAACCCTGCTGTGCACTAATGAGGACAACGTAAACAAGGCCCCAACGTCTATAATCAAACGGACTTATTGCCTCTCCAACGGTTAGATATTCAGAGGTTGGTATAAAAGGGATGTTCTTCATTTCTGAAGAAGCGGGCTTGAAAAAGAGAGAGAGAACAGAGCTTATTGTCTGAAACACTATTCTACATTCCTCTCATCTTCTACTCTCGGACTTTGATATGTAATATTCTTAGAGAGTGATTCATTTGTACTTAAGTGAGTAACATCATCCACTCTTTGAGAGAGTTAGTTTCGAGCTTAAGTGTTTAGCACAATCAGTTCATAGAGTGAACATAATTGTAATCTTACATTTTGTAAGGGGGAGCATTTAGAAGTTTTCTAAATCTCCATAGGTTGCAAGTTAGCCCGTAAAACTTGCATTTGTAAGGTTTGCAGGTGAACCCGGTGTAAAACCTGTGGGTTGTTAGGTGAACCCGTGCTCGTAAAACCTAAAGTGTAAAGGCTTCTCTTGTGCCCGGTTTAAACAAGAATAGTGGATTGGAAATCTCAGGTGTAGCCTGGGGACTGGATGTAGGTCTGGGTGACCGAACCAGGATAAATTTATGTGTGCATATATTTATACTTGATCATTCTATTTTTGCATCACATAGCATACTGACTTGTGCATAGCATTATTTATTATCATCATCACCGAGCACAAGCAGTCTTTCGAAAAGAGTTTAAGTTTTATTCCCTCACCCAATTCACCCCCCCCCTCTTGGGTGACAGCCACGAATTTCATTTGGTATCAGAGCAGGTCACTTGTTTAAAGGATCAAACGATCTCAAGTGCAAAGACCTTGGCTGATTTGGGTTAAAATGTTTTCCAAAGGCTTTGATCATACCATTCCACCTGTGTTAGAAAATATTGATTTTTGTTGGTGGAAAGCAAGAATGGAAAGTTTTATAAAATCCACTAGTTTGAAAGTGTGGGATATTTTTGAAAATGATTTTGATTTCAAACCAAGAGGAAACTGGACTGAAAGGGAGAAAAATTTGTTTTCCTTAAACATTAGAGCAATGCAAACTTTATACAAAGGCTTAACTGAAAATGATTTCCAGAAAATCAAACATTGCTCTAGTGCTAGAGATATTTGGAATACTCTTGATGTGATATATGCTTCTAACCCATCTCTTGAAAGCACAGCTGCCCAAAGCTCAACTCGTGCTCTTTGTGGATCACCTACTGATGAGCTTCTGGAAGCTGATATTGAGGAAGCAGACTTCAGTGAAGAGAGTATCCATCTCTGCCTAGAAGATTCAGAAAGTGAGGTATCTGGATCTGAAATTGAACTCTCTGATTTGCAAGATGCATACAATGAGTTATGTACTGAATATTGTAAACTTGCAAAAGAACTTCTAGGCTTAAAAGAAAAAGATAGGAAACTTGAAAAACTAATTTCTTCTTCTACATCTAAAGTTTCCGAGGATTCTTTTAAAGAACTAGTGGTTCCGATAGCTAGCCCACTATCGGTAGGGAAAACTTCAACATGTCTTGAAAAATGTTTTGATTGTAAACACGTGTTGAAGGAAAAAGAAAAGCTTTCAAAAGAAACTGAAATTTCAAAGGAACAAAAAGCTTTTCTAAAGAAAACTAATCATGATAATGATAGGAAGCCTCATTTTGATTATCATTCCATTATCTGTCATTATTGTGGTAGATTAGGACATATTTCTCACACATGCAGTCTTAGAAGAAATTCAAATGTGAGAAATAAGTTTGTATGGATTCCTAAAGGACAAGTAAGGTCCAGTGCTAACCATGTAGGACCCAAGTACAAATGGGTACCAAAACATCCTCCTAGTGCCTTACTTGTGCAGGATAGATCAAGAGTTCCTCTTATCCCAAAGAAGAGAACTCGTGGTGATGCAACTGCTGAAACCCACTGGTACAATCATAAGAAGCTGTCGGCCACCACAAGGGACAATGGTTCTGTCTCAAGGATGAGCTATCACAAAGATCCATTCAACTATCCTGAGAAGAACAAGAGAGAGTGGATTCCTCGATCATCATTGGAAAGGCTCTTGAATCCTACCTCTCAGAAGAAAGTGCTTCGAACCAAGGATAAGTATAGAAGATCTCCTTGGGTAAACAAGGGATCACTTAGCAACGAAGCATTTGATAGTAAAATCTCCTATGCTAATATTAGATGGACTTATTGAGATTTTACATTAAGCATCCTAAGATGTGAACATTATATTCATCATTGAAGAAAGCTTAAAGAAATAAGTAATGTTCATAATCTACATGAGATCCATGACTATCTTGATCAAAAACCTTGTATATCCTTGTGCATATAGTCATGATAGATTCACCATGCCATACACATAGCAAGTAATCTCTAAGTGCATGTGAATTACATATAGCCTACAAACTGACCTTCAGATCCAGACTTGGATACAAAAGGAAGGAACTATCTGATATTTTGTAGGAAAGGCAATCCGGAGGTTCAGCAAGACAAGGGTGAAGATGAGTTATGGGCTAAAATGAACAAGGAACATGAACAAAATCAGAGAGAGATAGGCTAAGATAGCCACCCCTCGGACTTGACCAGGATGTCACTGCTGCCCTCAGAAGGGAAATTGAAATGAAGCGGATTGCCCAAGCAGGAAGGCTCGCCCTTGGGGAAGCCATCTGATTCATGTGCCCCCAACAGTCTGCTGGCACAGAGGCAAGCTTGAGATAGCACTAAGTGATCAACCTGCGGAGATACCCTCTGCTAAACCTGTGTCTCTCTCTGCGCCAGCACCTAATCTGAGTGAAGAGCTGTGTATGAAGTATGGGTTCAAGAGGCCAGAGTTGCGAGTAGTAGTGATCACCAAGTGAATTCATCCCTCTGCACCAGCTCCAATTCATCCTATTAGCCTCAACAGGACTCAGGACTGTACCTCATCTGAACAATTAGTCAAGTCTTGATAAGCATTCGTCACGCATAGATTTTGGTGCTGCTCTGAAAATAGAATCCTTGCATTGTCAACCAAAATCAAGCGAGCTACTGCTTGATGCGAATGGAGCTATGGTGATATCATTCTTACCCTCCTCTTTACTTGAATAATCTTTTGGGTAGTAAATGCATGATGAGCTTAACAGATTTTATTTCTCTGAAATTGATATGATTTCCCTTATCTGTGATAACCTTATTTTCTGTAAAAATGATCCTATCATATCAAATTCATTTTCTGATATAATGCATACTGATTTTACAGATTCAAGAAGTCTGACACTTTGAAACTGAACCTTCTTCAAAACCTACTAAATTTGTGCATGCTGAATCATTGTGTTCCAAGATTTCTGACATTGTTAAGAAGATTCAGAACTAGTTTCAGAATTTTGACACAAACAAAAAACCTTCTTCAGAGTTTTTCATATGGTGTCTAAATCGTTTTACTCATATATGCTTAGCAATTTTTTTTGGGGCGCCGCTCAGAAAAGAAAACAGTTTATACATTCACCTTGATTTTTGAAAGATCCTTTTTGAAATGCAAACTTTCAAAACAGATTCCGATCCTCTTTAAACTTACATGACAACCATTCCTCATGATAGCATTCAAAAGTTATTTCTGATTTTCCATTTCATATGGTATCTCTTGCATCAAGTTTTTCAATGCATAAGCAGCTATGGGATTCGAGAACAATACATTCCTCTTAATTACATCTTAAGTTCTCAATCTACTAATGATCTCGATTCAAGTTTGTGGTTTAGGAATGTTGACACAGATTATTGAAGCTTGAACAATGAGAATGACCAAGAGAGAATGGCAACGAAAATGCCTCTTATCAAGATGTGTGGAATGGCTATACTAAACCTGAGAAACTCTCGCCAATACACATGAGCATTTCTATCCCTCACATATTCTGTTGTGAAATTTAATGGATAGTCTCTCTCTTGTCTGACATGCATTAGAAATCTTAGGAAATGCCTTGAATTAAACTCTGCTAGATCTGTAAAACATGGCATAGTATCACAAGCATGCTATAATCTGTATTAATTTCGAGCTTGTTGATATCCTAAGAACAATGAGATCACACTGACCATATCTAGAAGAACTTGAGCTAAAATTTGGAAATTATTCTCGTAATCACATGCTGAAATTTGGCTGTTTTTGTAAACCGGATTTAGTCTTGAAATCAAACTATTTTGTGAGGACGAAGATTTCTCAAAATTTCATTGTGTTAATAATTCACATGTCTTCATGATCTAACATGAACATCCTTGAGGCATATTTATTGAACTATACTTGCTTACGAAACTCTGAAAATATGCCACCTGTTTGATACTCGCTATACTATCACATTGATATTTATCTATGAGAGTATAAATGGAGTTCATATCTTGATAGTGAAACTATGTGAACGTGTAGACAATTTCAAAATTAGTTCTCACATAATCATTGATCATATTTTCTTAAACCAATTAGCAAGCATGATTTCTTAAAATTATTAACTTGTGCTGACTAACACAGATTGACTTGAATGTCCTGAGTATGGTCTCCAATGTTAAATCTTAAGTTCTTTCACTGACCATCAGGAAGCGCTTGCTTCCTCAAGCACATGCAGGACCAATCATCAAGTCTGAGCAAGGTTGCTTTCGCAACAATCAGCGTCTTCGATAGCAGGCCAACTATTGAACCATGGGAAGAGTAGAGTGACTGCCCAGTCATGTCCGCTTGTGGTTGTAGCTCAGCTTGCCGAAGCGAATCATCAAAGCACTTGCGCTAGGGGTTTCCACTTGAGATAGCACACCTCTTGAAGATGTCAGGAAGCATGCTTATCTGCGTATGATTCAGATTCCTGAGTCTAATAGAGTATGAGTACCCCTCATCTGTGGTAACATCTACACCTTACCATTTCTTACATATGATGCATACATGGCATTGGTAAGGGTGTCAACTTAGGATGTTTCTCTCAATCTGCATTGACTTCAAAATCATTCACTGTCTTAGAAAATCATCCTAGCTCACACATCTGTATCCTCTAAATGACATGCTGGAAAGTAATTGATAACATACCTCTCTTATATGCTTCCTTTCTTGATTTAATGATGATTAATCTTAATATAGAAGAGAAGTAAGTGGACATTACCTGTTAATGATCCCTTGAAAATAGAGAGTCACATGCTGTCATCGATAATAAACTTGTAAGATGCTGTGATGCAAGTTGTTTGGAAATTATTTTTGGCACTTTTAAAAACACAAATTTCATTTGATTTCATTAGGTATCAGATTTCATCTCATTTGAATTTAAAATCACATATTTCATTTGATGTCATAATCATCATTTTTAAACACATCAAAATTACTTTTGATATCATGTTAATCAATTCGAGAGGATCAAAATTACATTTGGAAAGAATTTTCACCTTCAAAAAGAAAACTGTTTTGTATGTTTTGATCTTAATTTAATTATGATTAGATTTGATGTATCAATATCTCCTTTGAAAAACATGTTTAACTATCCTACATAGTGTTTAGGGAAAATACAATCATTTAGGATCATGAGCCATTATTGCTGTTCCTTGTTAATTCTCGTACATTGTATTGAATAGTCTAGAACAAATCTTTATTAGCGATACATAGGGAGAAATATTAGGTAGAAAGCCCATTCCTAGGAGAACGATAAAAGTATCCCCATCCCTAAGGCTAGCTTGCACCTGTTGGATTTTGATGAAGCCAAAAGGGGGAGAGAGATGAGATGTCTAGAGATGAGATATAAGATGTCTAGCTAGAGATGAGATATGAGATGTCTAGCGAGAGATGAGACATGAGATGTCTAGAGCTGAGAGATAGATAAGATGCCTAGATTTTTGGGGAGAGAAATGGGGAAAGGAATATAGCTCTAGGATGAGTGATCTAAGTTTAATTATGTTCTCTAGTCATCTATGGGTTTGTCATCATCAAAAAGGGGGAGAATGTTAGAATCTTAAGTTTTGATGGTGACTAAGGTATGATATGGTCTAGTACTTAAGAGAACATAATCAACACTTAGGAGGGATTAGATGACATGGTTAGAATCCTGAGTTAGATCACTTGAGAATGCAAGATCACTTCCGGTTAGATTAGGACTTGCGCATGCGGATGAATGCTTTCATCCCCCAGCGTCAGCAAGTAAATCACTAGGGATTTAACTTAGTCCATGAGAATTAGGTACACAAAACCTTAAGACTAAGCTATGTTTCAATCGGAAGTGAGTTTGCTTCCTGTTAGAATTAGACTGGCGCAGAGCGACAGAATAGATATTACCCCAAGCGTCAGTAAGTCTACTTCCCCAAGTGAAAGCGCTTCCTGTTAGACTTAGACTGGCGCAGAGCAATAGAATAGTTAGTACCCCAAGCGTCAGTAAGTCTACTTCCCCAAGTGAAAGCGCTTCCTGTTAGACTTAGACTGGCGCAGAGCAATAGAATAGTTAGTACCCCAAGCGTCAGTAAGTCTACTTCGCCGAGTGAAAGCACTTCCTATTAGATTTAGACTGGCGCAGGTTGATAGACTAGATATAACCCCGAGCGTCAGCGGAAATGCAACATCAAGTGAAGTTGCTTCCTATTAGATCTTGACTGGCGCAGACTGATAGAATAGATTTCACCCTAAGCGTCAGTGAATTCACCACGTCAAGTAAAAGTGCTTCCGATAGCTCAGTGACTAGCGCTGAGTGGTGGAATGAAATAGACTAAGCGAGAGCAAGTCATGGTGAACTAAATCCCTCGTCAAGTGTATTTACTTCCGGATGTAGAAGTGCTTCCGGATACACCTTAGATTTAGGATCACCCACTGCATGAGACTATATGATTATATTGCTAAACTAACGTTCAAGTGCAGCACACTCAGTAAGGTTGCTTCCGGATGAGAAGTTGCTTCCGCAAGCAATCAGGATGTCTGAACGTTCAAAGAGATGCAGTGTCAGAATGCTTTTAACAGAGCAGAGGTGTCAGGACTACTTTTCAGAGATAAAGCAAGTCAACCCTGCTGAAGCATTTAAGAAGATGTTCCTTCCAACGGTAACAAAAGGATAACAGATATTCAAACAACATTGTTACCTACCAAGCATGAGGAGTATGAGAACATAATCTGAAGATTCACTCAAGGTGTCAAAGCTCATACTGCCCACAAAAGTCAGAGTTCATAAGAGAGCTTCTGATAGCAAGAGAGGATCCAATAGCAAAGCACTCTTATCATTCATGGACAAGTGCTTGGAAGACAAAGTTCCTCTATGTGATAGCAAGCAAAATGTTAGAGTCCACGAGCTTCAGATAGCAAGAGAGCTTCCGATAATGAGTCTCTTAACATCCTGGACTTATGCTTGAGGAACGAAGTCCTCTCTGACAGCAAGCAAGAGTCGGACCGTACAAAATGTTCAGATGTCAGAACGACTTTTGTCAGAATAGTATTGCCAGAACAGTGTTGACAGAACAGCTTGGTCAGAGCACCTTTTTAGATAAAGCAAAGTCAACCCTGCTGTGCACTAATGAGGACAACGTAAACAAGGCCCCAACGTCTATAATCAAACGGACTTATTGCCTCTCCAACGGTTAGATATTCAGAGGTTGGTATAAAAGGGATGTTCTTCATTTCTGAAGAAGCGGGCTTGAAAAAGAGAGAGAGAACAGAGCTTATTGTCTGAAACACTATTCTACATTCCTCTCATCTTCTACTCTCGGACTTTGATATGTAATATTCTTAGAGAGTGATTCATTTGTACTTAAGTGAGTAACATCATCCACTCTTTGAGAGAGTTAGTTTCGAGCTTAAGTGTTTAGCACAATCAGTTCATAGAGTGAACATAATTGTAATCTTACATTTTGTAAGGGGGAGCATTTAGAAGTTTTCTAAATCTCCATAGGTTGCAAGTTAGCCCGTAAAACTTGCATTTGTAAGGTTTGCAGGTGAACCCGGTGTAAAACCTGTGGGTTGTTAGGTGAACCCGTGCTCGTAAAACCTAAAGTGTAAAGGCTTCTCTTGTGCCCGGTTTAAACAAGAATAGTGGATTGGAAATCTCAGGTGTAGCCTGGGGACTGGATGTAGGTCTGGGTGACCGAACCAGGATAAATTTATGTGTGCATATATTTATACTTGATCATTCTATTTTTGCATCACATAGCATACTGACTTGTGCATAGCATTATTTATTATCATCATCACCGAGCACAAGCAGTCTTTCGAAAAGAGTTTAAGTTTTATTCCCTCACCCAATTCACCCCCCCCCCTCTTGGGTGACAGCCACGAATTTCATTTGGTATCAGAGCAGGTCACTTGTTTAAAGGATCAAACGATCTCAAGTGCAAAGACCTTGGCTGATTTGGGTTAAAATGTTTTCCAAAGGCTTTGATCATACCATTCCACCTGTGTTAGAAAATATTGATTTTTGTTGGTGGAAAGCAAGAATGGAAAGTTTTATAAAATCCACTAGTTTGAAAGTGTGGGATATTTTTGAAAATGATTTTGATTTCAAACCAAGAGGAAACTGGACTGAAAGGGAGAAAAATTTGTTTTCCTTAAACATTAGAGCAATGCAAACTTTATACAAAGGCTTAACTGAAAATGATTTCCAGAAAATCAAACATTGCTCTAGTGCTAGAGATATTTGGAATACTCTTGATGTGATATATGCTTCTAACCCATCTCTTGAAAGCACAGCTGCCCAAAGCTCAACTCGTGCTCTTTGTGGATCACCTACTGATGAGCTTCTGGAAGCTGATATTGAGGAAGCAGACTTCAGTGAAGAGAGTATCCATCTCTGCCTAGAAGATTCAGAAAGTGAGGTATCTGGATCTGAAATTGAACTCTCTGATTTGCAAGATGCATACAATGAGTTATGTACTGAATATTGTAAACTTGCAAAAGAACTTCTAGGCTTAAAAGAAAAAGATAGGAAACTTGAAAAACTAATTTCTTCTTCTACATCTAAAGTTTCCGAGGATTCTTTTAAAGAACTAGTGGTTCCGATAGCTAGCCCACTATCGGTAGGGAAAACTTCAACATGTCTTGAAAAATGTTTTGATTGTAAACACGTGTTGAAGGAAAAAGAAAAGCTTTCAAAAGAAACTGAAATTTCAAAGGAACAAAAAGCTTTTCTAAAGAAAACTAATCATGATAATGATAGGAAGCCTCATTTTGATTATCATTCCATTATCTGTCATTATTGTGGTAGATTAGGACATATTTCTCACACATGCAGTCTTAGAAGAAATTCAAATGTGAGAAATAAGTTTGTATGGATTCCTAAAGGACAAGTAAGGTCCAGTGCTAACCATGTAGGACCCAAGTACAAATGGGTACCAAAACATCCTCCTAGTGCCTTACTTGTGCAGGATAGATCAAGAGTTCCTCTTATCCCAAAGAAGAGAACTCGTGGTGATGCAACTGCTGAAACCCACTGGTACAATCATAAGAAGCTGTCGGCCACCACAAGGGACAATGGTTCTGTCTCAAGGATGAGCTATCACAAAGATCCATTCAACTATCCTGAGAAGAACAAGAGAGAGTGGATTCCTCGATCATCATTGGAAAGGCTCTTGAATCCTACCTCTCAGAAGAAAGTACTTCGAACCAAGGATAAGTATAGAAGATCTCCTTGGGTAAACAAGGGATCACTTAGCAACGAAGCATTTGATAGTAAAATCTCCTATGCTAATATTAGATGGACTTATTGAGATTTTACATTAAGCATCCTAAGATGTGAACATTATATTCATCATTGAAGAAAGCTTAAAGAAATAAGTAATGTTCATAATCTACATGAGATCCATGACTATCTTGATCAAAAACCTTGTATATCCTTGTGCATATAGTCATGATAGATTCACCATGCCATACACATAGCAAGTAATCTCTAAGTGCATGTGAATTACATATAGCCTACAAACTGACCTTCAGATCCAGACTTGGATACAAAAGGAAGGAACTATCTGATATTTTGTAGGAAAGGCAATCCGGAGGTTCAGCAAGACAAGGGTGAAGATGAGTTATGGGCTAAAATGAACAAGGAACATGAACAAAATCAGAGAGAGATAGGCTAAGATAGCCACCCCTCGGACTTGACCAGGATGTCACTGCTGCCCTCAGAAGGGAAATTGAAATGAAGCGGATTGCCCAAGCAGGAAGGCTCGCCCTTGGGGAAGCCATCTGATTCATGTGCCCCCAACAGTCTGCTGGCACAGAGGCAAGCTTGAGATAGCACTAAGTGATCAACCTGCGGAGATACCCTCTGCTGAACCTGTGTCTCTCTCTGCGCCAGCACCTAATCTGAGTGAAGAGCTGTGTATGAAGTATGGGTTCAAGAGGCCAGAGTTGCGAGTAGTAGTGATCACCAAGTGAATTCATCCCTCTGCACCAGCTCCAATTCATCCTATTAGCCTCAACAGGACTCAGGACTGTACCTCATCTGAACAATTAGTCAAGTCTTGATAAGCATTCGTCACGCATAGATTTTGGTGCTGCTCTGAAAATAGAATCCTTGCATTGTCAACCAAAATCAAGCGAGCTACTGCTTGATGCGAATGGAGCTATGGTGATATCATTCTTACCCTCCTCTTTACTTGAATAATCTTTTGGGTAGTAAATGCATGATGAGCTTAACAGATTTTATTTCTCTGAAATTGATATGATTTCCCTTATCTGTGATAACCTTATTTTCTGTAAAAATGATCCTATCATATCAAATTCATTTTCTGATATAATGCATACTGATTTTACAGATTCAAGAAGTCTGACACTTTGAAACTGAACCTTCTTCAAAACCTACTAAATTTGTGCATGCTGAATCATTGTGTTCCAAGATTTCTGACATTGTTAAGAAGATTCAGAACTAGTTTCAGAATTTTGACACAAACAAAAAACCTTCTTCAGAGTTTTTCATATGGTGTCTAAATCGTTTTACTCATATATGCTTAGCAATTTTTTTTGGGGCGCCGCTCAGAAAAGAAAACAGTTTATACATTCACCTTGATTTTTGAAAGATCCTTTTTGAAATGCAAACTTTCAAAACAGATTCCGATCCTCTTTAAACTTACATGACAACCATTCCTCATGATAGCATTCAAAAGTTATTTCTGATTTTCCATTTCATATGGTATCTCTTGCATCAAGTTTTTCAATGCATAAGCAGCTATGGGATTCGAGAACAATACATTCCTCTTAATTACATCTTAAGTTCTCAATCTACTAATGATCTCGATTCAAGTTTGTGGTTTAGGAATGTTGACACAGATTATTGAAGCTTGAACAATGAGAATGACCAAGAGAGAATGGCAACGAAAATGCCTCTTATCAAGATGTGTGGAATGGCTATACTAAACCTGAGAAACTCTCGCCAATACACATGAGCATTTCTATCCCTCACATATTCTGTTGTGAAATTTAATGGATAGTCTCTCTCTTGTCTGACATGCATTAGAAATCTTAGGAAATGCCTTGAATTAAACTCTGCTAGATCTGTAAAACATGGCATAGTATCACAAGCATGCTATAATCTGTATTAATTTCGAGCTTGTTGATATCCTAAGAACAATGAGATCACACTGACCATATCTAGAAGAACTTGAGCTAAAATTGGAAATTATTCTCGTAATCACATGCTGAAATTTGGCTGTTTTTGTAAACCGGATTTAGTCTTGAAATCAAACTATTTTGTGAGGACGAAGATTTCTCAAAATTTCATTGTGTTAATAATTCACATGTCTTCATGATCTAACATGAACATCCTTGAGGCATATTTATTGAACTATACTTGCTTACGAAACTCTGAAAATATGCCACCTGTTTGATACTCGCTATACTATCACATTGATATTTATCTATGAGAGTATAAATGGAGTTCATATCTTGATAGTGAAACTATGTGAACGTGTAGACAATTTCAAAATTAGTTCTCACATAATCATTGATCATATTTTCTTAAACCAATTAGCAAGCATGATTTCTTAAAATTATTAACTTGTGCTGACTAACACAGATTGACTTGAATGTCCTGAGTATGGTCTCCAATGTTAAATCTTAAGTTCTTTCACTGACCATCAGGAAGCGCTTGCTTCCTCAAGCACATGCAGGACCAATCATCAAGTCTGAGCAAGGTTGCTTTCGCAACAATCAGCGTCTTCGATAGCAGGCCAACTATTGAACCATGGGAAGAGTAGAGTGACTGCCCAGTCATGTCCGCTTGTGGTTGTAGCTCAGCTTGCCGAAGCGAATCATCAAAGCACTTGCGCTAGGGGTTTCCACTTGAGATAGCACACCTCTTGAAGATGTCAGGAAGCATGCTTATCTGCGTATGATTCAGATTCCTGAGTCTAATAGAGTATGAGTACCCCTCATCTGTGGTAACATCTACACCTTACCATTTCTTACATATGATGCATACATGGCATTGGTAAGGGTGTCAACTTAGGATGTTTCTCTCAATCTGCATTGACTTCAAAATCATTCACTGTCTTAGAAAATCATCCTAGCTCACACATCTGTATCCTCTAAATGACATGCTGGAAAGTAATTGATAACATACCTCTCTTATATGCTTCCTTTCTTGATTTAATGATGATTAATCTTAATATAGAAGAGAAGTAAGTGGACATTACCTGTTAATGATCCCTTGAAAATAGAGAGTCACATGCTGTCATCGATAATAAACTTGTAAGATGCTGTGATGCAAGTTGTTTGGAAATTATTTTTGGCACTTTTAAAAACACAAATTTCATTTGATTTCATTAGGTATCAGATTTCATCTCATTTGAATTTAAAATCACATATTTCATTTGATGTCATAATCATCATTTTTAAACACATCAAAATTACTTTTGATATCATGTTAATCAATTCGAGAGGATCAAAATTACATTTGGAAAGAATTTTCACCTTCAAAAAGAAAACTGTTTTGTATGTTTTGATCTTAATTTAATTATGATTAGATTTGATGTATCAATATCTCCTTTGAAAAACATGTTTAACTATCCTACATAGTGTTTAGGGAAAATACAATCATTTAGGATCATGAGCCATTATTGCTGTTCCTTGTTAATTCTCGTACATTGTATTGAATAGTCTAGAACAAATCTTTATTAGCGATACATAGGGAGAAATATTAGGTAGAAAGCCCATTCCTAGGAGAACGATAAAAGTATCCCCATCCCTAAGGCTAGCTTGCACCTGTTGGATTTTGATGAAGCCAAAAGGGGGAGAGAGATGAGATGTCTAGAGATGAGATATAAGATGTCTAGCTAGAGATGAGATATGAGATGTCTAGCGAGAGATGAGACATGAGATGTCTAGAGCTGAGAGATAGATAAGATGCCTAGATTTTTGGGAGAGAAATGGGGAAAGGAATATAGCTCTAGGATGAGTGATCTAAGTTTAATTATGTTCTCTAGTCATCTATGGGTTTGTCATCATCAAAAGGGGGAGAATGTTAGAATCTTAAGTTTTGATGGTGACTAAGGTATGATATGGTCTAGTACTTAAGAGAACATAATCAACACTTAGGAGGGATTAGATGACATGGTTAGAATCCTGAGTTAGATCACTTGAGAATGCAAGATCACTTCCGGTTAGATTAGGACTTGCGCATGCGGATGAATGCTTTCATCCCCCAGCGTCAGCAAGTAAATCACTAGGGATTTAACTTAGTCCATGAGAATTAGGTACACAAAACCTTAAGACTAAGCTATGTTTCAATCGGAAGTGAGTTTGCTTCCTGTTAGAATTAGACTGGCGCAGAGCGACAGAATAGATATTACCCCAAGCGTCAGTAAGTCTACTTCCCCAAGTGAAAGCGCTTCCTGTTAGACTTAGACTGGCGCAGAGCAATAGAATAGTTAGTACCCCAAGCGTCAGTAAGTCTACTTCCCCAAGTGAAAGCGCTTCCTGTTAGACTTAGACTGGCGCAGAGCAATAGAATAGTTAGTACCCCAAGCGTCAGTAAGTCTACTTCGCCGAGTGAAAGCACTTCCTATTAGATTTAGACTGGCGCAGGTTGATAGACTAGATATAACCCCGAGCGTCAGCGGAAATGCAACATCAAGTGAAGTTGCTTCCTATTAGATCTTGACTGGCGCAGACTGATAGAATAGATTTCACCCTAAGCGTCAGTGAATTCACCACGTCAAGTAAAAGTGCTTCCGATAGCTCAGTGACTAGCGCTGAGTGGTGGAATGAAATAGACTAAGCGAGAGCAAGTCATGGTGAACTAAATCCCTCGTCAAGTGTATTTACTTCCGGATGTAGAAGTGCTTCCGGATACACCTTAGATTTAGGATCACCCACTGCATGAGACTATATGATTATATTGCTAAACTAACGTTCAAGTGCAGCACACTCAGTAAGGTTGCTTCCGGATGAGAAGTTGCTTCCGCAAGCAATCAGGATGTCTGAACGTTCAAAGAGATGCAGTGTCAGAATGCTTTTAACAGAGCAGAGGTGTCAGGACTACTTTTCAGAGATAAAGCAAGTCAACCCTGCTGAAGCATTTAAGAAGATGTTCCTTCCAACGGTAACAAAAGGATAACAGATATTCAAACAACATTGTTACCTACCAAGCATGAGGAGTATGAGAACATAATCTGAAGATTCACTCAAGGTGTCAAAGCTCATACTGCCCACAAAAGTCAGAGTTCATAAGAGAGCTTCTGATAGCAAGAGAGGATCCAATAGCAAAGCACTCTTATCATTCATGGACAAGTGCTTGGAAGACAAAGTTCCTCTATGTGATAGCAAGCAAAATGTTAGAGTCCACGAGCTTCAGATAGCAAGAGAGCTTCCGATAATGAGTCTCTTAACATCCTGGACTTATGCTTGAGGAACGAAGTCCTCTCTGACAGCAAGCAAGAGTCGGACCGTACAAAATGTTCAGATGTCAGAACGACTTTTGTCAGAATAGTATTGCCAGAACAGTGTTGACAGAACAGCTTGGTCAGAGCACCTTTTTAGATAAAGCAAAGTCAACCCTGCTGTGCACTAATGAGGACAACGTAAACAAGGCCCCAACGTCTATAATCAAACGGACTTATTGCCTCTCCAACGGTTAGATATTCAGAGGTTGGTATAAAAGGGATGTTCTTCATTTCTGAAGAAGCGGGCTTGAAAAAGAGAGAGAGAACAGAGCTTATTGTCTGAAACACTATTCTACATTCCTCTCATCTTCTACTCTCGGACTTTGATATGTAATATTCTTAGAGAGTGATTCATTTGTACTTAAGTGAGTAACATCATCCACTCTTTGAGAGAGTTAGTTTCGAGCTTAAGTGTTTAGCACAATCTGAAATTCGTGGCTGTCACCCAAGAGGGGGGGGGTGAATTGGGTGAGGGAATAAAAAACTTAAACTCTTTTCGAAAGACTGCTTGTGCTCGGTGATGATGATAATAAATAATGCTATGCACAAGTCAGTATGCTATGTGATGCAAAATAGAATGATCAAGTATAAATATATGCACACATAAATTTATCCTGGTTCGGTCACCCAGACCTACATCCAGTCCCCAGGCTACACCTGAGATTTCCAATCCACTATTCTTGTTTAAACCGGGCACAAGAGAAGCCTTTACACTTTAGGTTTTACGAGCACGGGTTCACCTAACAACCCACAGGTTTTACAACGGGTTCACCTGCAAACCTTACCGCAAGTTTTACGGGATCACTTGCAACCTTACAAACGCAAGTTTTACGGGCTAACTTGCAACCTATGGAGATTTAGACAACCTCTAAATGCTCCCCCTTACAAATTGTAAGTTTACACTATGTTCACTCTATGAACTGATTGTGCTAAACACTTAAGCTCAAAACTAACTCTCTCTAAGAGTGGATGATGTTACTCACTTAAGTACAAATAAATCACTCTCTAAGAATATTACATATCAAAGTCCGAGAGTAGAAGATGAGAGGAATGTAGAATAGTGTTTCAGATAATAAGCTCCGTTCTCTCTGTCTTTTTCAAGCCCACTTCTTCAGAAATGAAGAACATCCCTTTTATACCAGCCTCTGAATATCTAACCGTTGGAGAGGCAATAAGACCGTTTGATTATAGACGTTGGGGCCTTGTTTACGTTGTCCTCATTAGTGCACAGCAGGGTTGACTTTGCTTTATCCAAAAAGGTGCTCTGACCAAGCTGTTCTGTCAACACTGTTCTGGCAATATTATTCTGACAAAAGTCGTTCTGACATCTGAACATTTTGTACGGTCCGACTCTTGCTTGCTGTCAGAGAGGACTTCGTTCCTCAAGCATAAGTCCAGGATGTTAAGAGACTCATTATCGGAAGCTCTCTTGCTATCTGAAGCTCGTGGACTCTAACATTTTGCTTGCTATCACATAGAGGAACTTTGTCTTCCAAGCACTTGTCCATGAATGATAAGAGTGCTTTGCTATTGGATCCTCTCTTGCTATCAGAAGCTCTCTTATGGACTCTGACTTTTGTGGGCAGTATGAGCTTTGACACCTTGAGTGAATCTTCAGATTATGTTCTCATACTCCTCATGCTTGGTAGGTAACAATGTTGTTTGAATGTGTCTGTTATCCTCTTGTTACCGTTGGAAGGAACATCTTCTTAAATGCTCAGCAGGGTTGACTTGCTTTATCTCTGAAAAGTAGTCCTGACACCTCTGCTCTGACAAAGCATTCTGACTTCCGAGTATGTGACATTTACTCTTGTACTCTTGCTGACGGATGATCATCGTTCATCCGGAAGTGGCAATCTTGCTCTGCAAGGGTTAGTCTCTGAAATCCAATGCCAAGAGTCTTTCCATCCGGAAGCTCATTTTCATCCGCAAGTGTAACTAAGTTCTGCACATACTGGTTAGTCCAACATAGCAATATATATAATCAGATATAGTAAAAACTATACATGTTGTGGGAAATTTGCTATGGGAAGTAGTCTTACTTAGACTATGTTCTGATCTGGTCTATGATGTATCCGGAAGCATTTTTACATCCGGAAGTAAAACTACTAGATGAAGGATCTTGGTTCACTATAACTCACTCTCACTTAGTGTATTTCATCCCAACACTCAGCGCTAGTCACTAAG
Source organism: Mimosa pudica (assembly GCA_029929735.1). NCBI lineage: Eukaryota > Viridiplantae > Streptophyta > Magnoliopsida > Fabales > Fabaceae > Mimosa > Mimosa pudica. The sequence continues at coordinate 179,460 of JAKELP010000056.1, read as the reverse complement.
CTATCGGAAGCACTTTTACTTGACGTAGTGAACTCACTGACGCTTAGGGTGAAATCTATTCTATCAGTCTGCGCCAGTCAAGATCCAACAGGAAGCAACTTCACTTGATGTTGCATTTCCGCTGACGCTCGGGGTTATATCTAGTCTATCAACCTGCGCCAGTCTAAATCTAATAGGAAGTGCTTTCACTCGGCGAAGTAGACTTACTGACGCTTGGGGTAATAACTATTCTATTGCTCTGCCCCAGTCTAAGTCTAACAGGAAGCGCTTTCACTTGGGGAAGTAGACTTACTGACGCTTGGGGTACTAACTATTCTATTGCTCTGCGCCAGTCTAAGTCTAACAGGAAGCGCTTTCACTTGGGGAAGTAGACTCACTGTCGCTTGGAGTAATATCTATTCTATCGCTCTGCGCCAGTCTAAGTCTAACAGGAAGCAACTTCGCTTCCGATTGAACCATAGCTTAGTCTTAGGGTTTGTGCACCTAAGGTTCATGGATTAAGTTAAATCCCTAGTTATTTACTTGCTGACGCTGGGGGATGAAAGCATTCATCCGCATGCGCAAGTCCTAATCTATCCGGAAGTGATCTTACATTCTCAAGTGATCTAACTCAGGATTCTAACCATGTCATCTAATCCTTCCTAAGTGCTGATTATGTTCTCTTAAGTACTAGACCATATCATACCTTAGTCACCATCAAAACTTAAGATTCTAACATTCTCCCCCTTTTGATGATGACAAACCCATAGATGACTAGAGAACATAATTAAACTTAGATCACTCCCAGAGCACTCCCAGAGCTATAATTAAACTTAGATATCTTATCTATCTCTCAGCTCTAGACATCTCATGTCTCATCTCTCGCTAGACATCTTATATCTCATCTCTAGACATCTCATCTCCATCTCTAGACATCTCATCTCTATTTCTCTCCCCCTTTTGGCTTCATCAAATTCCAACAGGTGCAAGCTAGCCTTAGGGATGGGGATACTTTTACAACGTACGAGAATTATCAAGAAAAACAATAATGATTCATGATCCTAAATGATTGTATTCGCCCTAATCATCAAATCGAGAGGATCAAAATTACTTTTGATATGTTTAAAAAAATGGTGATTATGATATCAAATGAAATATGTGATTTTAAATTCAAATGAGATGAAATCTGATACCAAATGTAATCAAATGAGATCTGTGAGTTTGAACCTGTGGTATCAAAGGAAATGATTGAATGTCAAATGAAATTTGTGATACCATATGAAATGAAATCAAATCAAATGAAATTTGTGTTTTTAAAAGTGCCAAAAATATTTTCCAAACAAATTGCATCACAGCATCTTAAGAGTTTATTATCGATGACAGCATGTGACTCTCTATTTTCAAGGGATCATTAACAGGTAATGTCCACTTACTTCTCTTCTATATTAAGATTAATCATCATTAAATCAAGAAAGGAAGCATATAAGAGAGATATGTTATCAATTACTTTCCAGCATGTCATTTAGAGGATACAGATGTGTGAGCTAGGATGATTTTCTAAGACAGTGAATGATTTTGAAGTCAATGCAGATTGAGAGAAACATCCTAAGTTGACACCCTTACCAATGCCATGTATGCATCATATGTAAGAGATGGTAAGGTGTAGATGTTACCACAGATGAGGGGTACTCATACTCTATTAGACTCAGGAATCTGAATTATACGCAGATAAGCATGCTTCCTGACATCTTCAAGAGGTGTGCTATCTCAAGTGGAAACCCCTAGCGCAAGTGCTTTGATGATTCGCTTCGGCAAGCTGAGCTACAACCACAAGTAGACATGACTGGGCAGTCACTCTACTCTTCCCATGGTTCAATAGTTGGCCTGCTATCGAAGGCGCTGATTGTTGTGAAAGCAACCTTGCTCAAACTTGATGATTGGTCCTGCATATGCTTGAGGAAACAAATGCTTTCTGATGGTCAGTGAAAGTACTTAAGATTTAACATTGAAGACCATCCTCAGGACATTCAAGTCAATCTGTGTTAATCAGCACAAGCTAATAATTTTAAGAAATCATGCTTGCTAATTGGTTTAAGAAGATATGAGCAATGATTATGTGAAAACTAATTTTGAAATTATCTATACATTCACATAGTTTCACTATCAAGACATGAACTCTATTTATACTCTCATGGATAAATATCAATGTGATAGTACAGAGAATATTAAACAGGTGGCATATTTTCAGAGTTTCATAAGCAAGTATAGTTCAATACATATGCCTCAAGGATGTTCATGTTAGATCATGAAGACATGTGAATTAATAACATAATGAGATTTTGAAAAAGAGAATCTTCATCCTCACAAAATAATTTGATTAGGATTGAATTCGTTTTACAAAAACAACCAAATTTCAGCATATGATTACGAGAATAATTTCCAATTTTAGCCCAAGTTCTTCTAGATATGCTCAGTGTGATCTCATTGTTCTTAGGACATCAACAAGCTTGAAATTAATACAGATTATAGCATGCTTGTGATACTATGCCATGTTTTACAGATCTAGCAGAGTTTAATTCAAGGCATTTCCTAAGATTTCTAATGCATGTCAGACAAGAGAGAGACTATCCATTTAATTTCACAACAGAATATGTAAGGGATAGAAATGCTCATGTGTATTGGCGAGAGTTTCTCAGGTTTGGTATAGCCATTCCACACATCTTGATAAGAGACATTTTCGTTGCCATTCTCTCTTGGTTATATTCATTGTTCAAGCTTCAATGATCTGTGTCAACATTCTTAAACCACAAACTTGAACTGAGATCATTAGTAGATTGAGAACTTAAAGATGTAATTAAGAGGGATGTATTGTTCTCGAAACCATAGCTGCTTATGCATTGAAAAAGTTGATGCAAGAGATACCACATGAAATGGAAAATCAGAAATAGCTTTTGAGTGCTATCATGAGGTACAGTTGTCATGTAGAATCTGTTTTGAAAGTTTGTATTTCAAAAGGATCTTTCAAAAATCAAGGTGAATGCATAAACCATTTTCTTCCATGAGAGGTGCCCTTAAAAGAATTCACTAAGCATATATGAGTAAAATGATTTAGACACCATATGAAAAACTCTGAGGAAGATTTTTAGTTTTAGTGTCAAAATTCTGAAACTAGTTCCGAATCATCTTAACAATGTCAGAAATCTTAGAACACAATGATTCAACATGCACAAATTCAGAAGGTTTTGAAGAAGGTTCAGTTTCAAGGTGTCGGACTTCTTGAATTTGTAAAATCTGTATGCATTATATCAGAAAATGAATTTGATATGATAGGGTCGTTTTTACAGAAAATAAGTGTTCATCACAGATAAGGGAAATCATATCAGTTTCAGAGAAATAAGAGTTGTTGAGCCCATCATACATTTACTAGCCAAGTGATTATTCAAGTAAAGAGGAAGGTAAGAATGATATCACCATAGCTCCATTCGCATCAAGCAGTAGCTCGCTTGATTTTGGTTGACAATGCAAGGATTCTATTTTCAGAGCAGCACCAAAATCTATGCGTGACGAATGCTTATCAAGACTTGACTAATTGTTCAGATGAGGTACAGTCCTGAGTCCTGTTGATTTTTCCTTTTTGTCGCCTAAAAAGATTGATCAAAACAATTCAATACTCTACTCCACTATTTAGATAGCGGTGAGTACAGGTCTTTCCACAGTTCAGGTTATCTTGCTAATTGAAAGTATATAAGTCACGCAAATTAACAAACAGTTTGAGTGTGTGTTTATATCTACGATTAAAATATAAATGTACCGAAAGTATGAGTGTAAAGAATCAATAGGTGGAATCTCCTCCTTCAAGCCTCGATTTGTGCATCTCAATTGTTAGGCCTCATGTGACAATTTCCTCTTAATTAACTAGCTTAAATCAGCCAAGACCTCTTAAAACTAAGAAGTGTTAGCTAGTTTAAACTGATTAATCAAGATAGTCTAGCCTTGAACTTGATGCATATCCATAGGTGAGATAGAAATCAAAACTAACTTCTATTTAACATTCACTTCAAGAATCAAACAAAATGTACTCACATATGCTTAATCTCATGAAGCTACACATTGTATATACCTAACACACATGAAAGTTCAAGATCTAGAAGTTAGGTTTACAAACTTGAAAGAATAAATGAACTCTACACAGAAATCTCTATGCAGAATCCTAGATCTAACATACCTAAAATCTCCAGACATGAAAGGTCTAAGTGATTACAAGCTTGAAAACCTAGAAAAGGAAAATTCTCACATAAGGCCAATTACATTTAAGCTCGAACACAAATCTGGACTTGAAGGAAGGAGAAGAACGCTTAGCCGCGCATGGAGATGGAAAGATCGGAGGATTTGCGAGATGAAATGGCCATGGCGGAGGTGAAGAAGATGAAGATGAAGTTGAGAGAGTTTGTTAGAGGAGAGAGAGAATGAAAGTGAAGTGAGAAGAGAGATTCAGATGTTAGTTATGTTTGGGTTTTTATAGTGGTGAGTAACTTTGGGATTATCGCCCAAAGGGTAGTTTTGGTATTTGGTAAAGGTTAGGATGAATGTGGACTAGATCTCATCTCCATGCAATTCCAAAGGTTCCTCCTTTTTCTCCAAGTGATTGTGCTTCCCTTTTTGCCCTTAATGAGGTCTCCAGACTTGAATTTGGCCTTGGCGCCAATTTTGCCTCATTTAGAAAGCTGCAGGGCTGACTTTGCCTTAAATTAACTCTGCACCAAATACTTTTGAAAAGTAGTTGACATTTCTGATCATTGTGCAGTTTGGCTCATGTACTCGCTGGCTGATGGACTTCAGCTTCCGGATGTGAAACTTCATGTTGCAAGCGCAAGCACATTTACTTCCGGATGAGAATCCACTGGATGAGAATCCACTTCCGGATGTAGCTCTTTGTCCGCCAGCGCCAGCACGTTTACTTCCGGATGTAGCTCTCTGTCCGCCAGCGCCAGCACGTTTACTTCCGGATGTAAATCCACTTCCGGATGGAAGTCCGCTTCTTCAAGTAGCTCAGCTTCCGGATGTGACTTTGAGTACTCTCCATCTAGCCTTCCTTCTTGCCAAATTATCTCCATGAAACTCCACCAAGGGTGTGGGGTCCACTTGGGACCCCCCTACATGAAAAACACATCTCATAGTCAAAATGACCAAAATACCCTTAGTTCCATAAAATGCAAATAATAAGGCTATTATTCTTCAAATATTTATACATAAGCATGTGCATGAAATGTATCAATAATGATCAAATATAACAAATAAACCATACTAATTAAGCTCAAATGCACATGCTTAAAGGTATGAAATTTGGTCTAATCAAATCCCCACACTTAAGCTTTGCACTCCGGGCAAAGTCATGTAAAAGATTAACTTAATCATTAAGCATAATGAAGGCAATTGGAATTATCATAGTGTTCAAGTTGATCTTCTTGAACCTTTCCCTAAAGCTTCGCATAGGCCAAATCTAAGAATACAAAGCGAATCCAAGTTTAACAATCCACTAAAATTAGGAGGAGTGCCAATTGAGATTTTTCCTCACCGGATAAAGTGTTTAACTCATTCGCTCAAGTTAGGAAAAATGCCTAACTAGGGACTTGTGATCACTCTTTGGCTCAATGCACTTGACCATCACCATAGGCTTGTAATAGCTCTAAGTTCTCCACCCATAGTATGCATAGCACAACCAAATCTAGGGGACTTTGGGGTTAGATGGAAGACTAATAATGAATGGTGAATGATGGAAAGTAGTCAATGACCAATGACATGAACAAGTAATCACCACATATGCATGCAATACAATGAAATCAATCCTCGCAAAGCACGCTACATCTCTCTTTTCTTTTTCAATCTTATGCCTTTGGCATACTAAAGCACTTTGTGCTTTCTTTTTTTTTTTTCTTTTGATAGGCCTTTGGCCTTATTATTATTTTTTTTTTTTTTTTTTTTTTTAGGCCTTTGGCCATTTCCTCTTTTCTTTTCTCTATTGTGGCTCTCGGCCATCTTTTATTTTTCACTCATATAGCTTGCTTTCCACAAGATACAACAATACAATACTAATATGAATGCAAGCATATGCTATAATCACTTATTCACACTTCGGTCAAGGTGGTAGAAAAGAAAAGTGAATGGCCCAAAGGGGTTAATCAAAGGATAATATTTGGTTGGCTTAGTGTTTGGGTCATGAGGGTTTAGAAAGAAACGCCCCTTTCATTTTCAATCATGCCATGCATTGTGATCTCGAACAAGAGCTAGGACAAGTTCTAGGAGGTCAAGTAACTATTGGCCCACTCAATTCGGTTGAAGGCTTCTCACATTTATAGCTTACTCTAATCAGTCACTTCCTCCCTAAGAAAAGTTAAATGAGAAACTTACACCCTCTTTATACCTTAAAGTGCCCCATGCAATGCCCTAAGTAATCATTCCAAAAATTCTACTTACACACTAGATGAAAATTCATTTGCTTTCAAAAGCCATAATCAAGTCAAATTTCAAGAAAAAATCATGCCAAATAAGTCCAAAATCAAGTGTGAAAGCTTCGAATCAGACCACTTTTTAAAGCACATAATACACCTCCCCCACACTTAAAGCATGCATTGTCCTCAATGGACCAATCAAATCGAGTAGGAAGATGCTTTTAAAGGCAAAGCAGCAACATTAAAGGCAGGGCAGTTCAAACAAACAAATGGCCAATGCATGTATTATTCACAAACTAACACTAAACACAACCTATCAAACAAATTTTATAATTTTTTACTCACTGACGCTTAGGAAGCCTAACTAGATGTCATCTCAAGCTGCTATGCTCCGGAAGCAAAAGTGCTACCGAAGCAAAACTGCTATAGGAGTCACTCTAGGTTCAGATTCTAATCTCACCCCTAGCGGAAGCAAACTTGCTACCGGAAGCAAAATTGCTTCCGGATGCATTGACGCTTATGCACAATGAACTCATCCCCTAGCGGAAGCAAAATGAACACAATCTGATCCTGAGTAGAAAAATCTAAGTGAGAGCTTCCGGAAGCAAAAACACTTCCGGATGCAAATCCTATATTTCCCAGTGACACTTCCTGAAACAAATAGCCATCCCCCAGCTCTAGTGAAATTTTTCTAACCTACAACAACACTCTAAAACATAATCCTAAACACATTCCTAATTTTTTTTCTAAACAAATATCTTCCCCCACACTTAAGATATTAACTAAACAAAGCAAGTGAGGAAAGGATAGAAACAACCTTTAGGGCGGCTTGAAGTTCTCCTTATACAATTTTAGCAAATGGCCATTAACCTTGTAGATTCGGCCATCTTTGCTATGCTTGATCTCTACCATGCCAAAATCATGAGATTTGGTCACCACATAAGGGCCTTCCCACTTTTCTTTAAGTTTGCCCCTCCACTGAACTTGAATTTAGCACGGTAGTAAAGCACAAAGTCACCCGCCTTGAATCTTTCCTCAGTGCCACTATCATGAATAGCCTTTGTTCTTTCCTTAAAGATTCTGGAGTTCTCAAATGCCTCATTCCTCAACTCGTCAAGCTCACTAAAGTCAATTGTCTCTCTTGCGCCGCAGCATCCATGTCATCAATACAAGATTTGACCGCCCAATAAGACTTATGTTGGAGCTCAACTGGAAGATGACAAGCTTTGCCATAGATCAACCTATAAGGGGACATGCAATTGGAGTCTTAAATGAAGTCCTATAAGCCCAGAGAGCTTCCTCAAGCCTCAAGCTCCAATCTTTCCTGCTTGGCTTCACAATTCTCTCGAGGATATTTTTGATTTGTCTATTAGACACCTCGCCTCCCCGTTGGTTGAGAGGTGATATGGTGTAGAGATCTTGTGATGACTCCAATTGGTTGAGCAAAGAAGTCATGAGCTTGTTGCAAAAATGTGAGCCCTGATCACTCACAAGTGCCTTGGGCACTCCAAACCTACAAAAGATGTTAGATTTCAAGAACTTCAACACAGTCCGAGCATCATTTGTCCTAGTAGGCACGGCCTCCACCCACCTTGAAAAGTAATCCACGGCCAAGAGTATATAGACATAGCCACAAGAGGGTGGAAAGGGTCCCATGAAGTCATGCCCCACACATCAAAACATCACAAAAGATCAAGGAATTTGACGCATTTCATGCGCTTAGTTAATCCTCCAAACTTTGACAACGATCACAAGACTTGCAATAATCATAAGCATCTTTGAACAAAGTAGGCCAATAGAAACCAGCCTCCAGAATTTTCCTGAGGTTTCCTGGCACCGAAATGCCCACCACAAGCAAGAGAATGACAGAACTCCAAAAATTGAAGAGATCTCATCATCATGCACCACTTCCGGATGATTTGATCATTGCATAACCTCCACAAGTGTGGCTCATCCCAAACATAATAGTTTGCATCTCTCTTCAATTTTTGAGCTTGGTATTTGTTTAATGAAGGAGCAATCATCTCGGCCACCATATAATTCACCAGATGAGCATACCACGGATCCTTCTTAGCATTCAAGCACACAATAAAGGCATCTGGAAAGTATCAAAACAAGAGAAGAGTCATCAATTCCTCCCACATCCACTGGCAGACGGCTTAAAATGATCTGCTACCAAGTTCTCTTTTCCAGCCCTGTCCTTAATCTCTATCTCAAATTCTTGTAAAAGCAAGACCCATCTCAAGAGCTAGGCTTTGTTTGTGGCTTAGATAACAGATAACGGAGGCTGCATGATCCGTAAATATGATTACCTTAGAATGTAGTAAGTATTGTCTAAACTTGTCCAGACCAAAGACTATGGCGAAAAAGTTCCTTCTCAGTTGTTGTATAGTTCCTCTGAGCTCTATCCAATGTTTTGGATGCGTAAGCAATGACTCTAGGCAAAGATTCTTGCCTTTGGCCAAGCATAACTCCCAGAGCCTCATTAGAAGCATCACAAGACAACTCAAAAAGTAATTCCCAATTAGGTGCAACAGGATAGGAGGAGTAGTAAGTCGTGTCTTCAACTCAACAAAGGCCTCCTTACACTCATAAGAGAAATCAAATTCTGTATCCTTTTGTAGTAGATGAGACAGGGGGAAGCAATTTGGCTAAAACCCTTGATGACACCTCCTATAGAAACCCACATGTCCAAGAAAAGACCTCAACTCCTTCAAGCAAGTCGGAAATGGTAGAGAGGAGATTACCTCAACCTTCGCTTTGTCACTTGAATACCCTCCTTTGAGACTAAATGTCCCAACACTATGCCCTGTCCACCATGAAATGGCACTTCTCAAATTGAGTACCAACCCTTCTCCACACATCTAACCAAAGCTTTCTCAAGATTGACCAAGCAGTGTCAAAACTGTCTCCATAGAGGGAGAAATCATCCATGAACACCCTCTATGCCATCCTCCAGCAAATCATTAAAAATGCTCATCATACAACGTTGAAAGGTTCCTGGAGCATTGCACAGACCAAAAGGCATTCTCCTGTATGCGAAGGTTCCAAATGGACAAGTAAAGGTTGTTTTCTCTTGGTCCTCAGGTGCTATCGGAACTTGGAAATACCCAGAGAAACCATCCAGAAAACAATAGTGTGACTTGCCAGCTAGTCTTTCCAGCATCTGATCGATGATGGTAATGGAAAGTGGTCTTTTCTTGTGGAGTCATTCAGCTTCCGATAATCTATACAAACCCTCCAAGAGTTCTGAACCCGTGTAGGCACTAGCTCATCTTTGTCATTTTTCACCACAGTCAGCCCACTCTTCTTTGGCACCCACATGAATGGGACTCACCCATTCGCTGTCGCTAATTGGATAGATGATTCCAGCACTTAAGAGCTTTTCTACCTCCTTTTTCACAACATCAGTATCAAGGGATTGAGTCTCCTTTGTGGTTGCCTCACCGGCTTAGCATCATCAGTCAGCAAGATCCGGTGCATACACGTGTAGGACTCATGCCAGGAAGATCGGCCAGAGTCCACCCAATGGCCCCTTGTTGTATCGTCTGAGCACCTCAAGCAACTTCCCTTCCTCAAGAGAAGACAGAGCACTAGAAACAATAACTGGGAGCTTCTTCTCATCAAGCAAGTAAGCATACTAAGATTGGGTGGCAAAGGTTTCAGCTCCAGCGTAGGTGGCTCAATAATAGAAGGTACCAGAGTGTGCATCTCAACTTCTAGCAATTGATGTTCATAGAAATCATCATCAAACTGCGGCAGCTCATCCGACAATTCGGCCTCTTAGATTTGTGAGGCTCAGCATTCTTATTCAAATCTGCATCCCCACTGCCGCTCAGGTAGAAACATGTGGACCGTCAGTGAGCACATACTCTTTCAGATAGCTTCTCCCTCAGCTTATGTAAGCGGCTTCTTCTTACGGCTTCATACTTTTCATGGTCAAACTCTTGTGCACTGGATTTCTCAATTCCCTGGGTGAAGTCACATCCTCCCTTCTCTGTCCTACAAAATTAACAAACTTCCCTCTTCCAAGGGGTTGTAGCTTGACAAAGAGGAAATAGATGTGCAATCATTATCAAAATTATAATGCACATGCAGTGAGTCACTGAATTCTGTCACTGAACTTCCTATGCTAGATGAATCATTAGGCATATCATACAAGCATGTATTTTCAATTAATCTAGCACAAGAGTCATGATAACACATATGAGCATCTTCATTATCAATTAGGTTCAACTTGAAGGTATTTACATGCTCATCACAAACTATATGCATCAGAGAATCAATCACACTTAGTCCAAGGAGAGAATAATCCTCGTGAGGATGTTTATTGCTTTCCCCACATCAAACTTTATAATTGATTTCCTACTTGCATTGTAACATAGCCCTCTTCTAAGCTTATCATCATCTTGGCTGTTTTCATAATGGCCTTCCCAAAATCAAGGAGTCATCCATCCTAGTTTCACTGGTCA
>JAKELP010000056.1:0-38773 GCA_029929735.1 Mimosa pudica | reverse complement strand
ACGAGTTATGGTGATGAATTTGGCAAACTTTGGTGTTTGTTGACCAAAAGTAACCACACTCTAGAGAATAATGTCACTAAAACGCAAAAACTAGATTGAAATGGTCAAAATCCAAAATTGTGCTCCTTTAGTGCTAAACGTGCAATTGGGCTATAAAACGAGTTATGGTCATGCATTTGGCAACTTTTGGTGTTTGTTGACCAAAAGTACCACACTCTAGAGAATAATGTCACTAAAACGGAAAAACTAGATTGAATGGTCAAAATCCAAACTTGTGCTCCTTTTAGTGCTAAAACGTGCAATTGGGCTTAAAACGAGTTATGTTCATGCATTTGGCAAACTTTTGGTGTTTGTTGACCAAAGTACCACACTCTCGAGAATAATGTCACTAAAACGCAAAAACTATAGATTGAAATGGTCAAATCCAAACTTGTGCTCCTTTTAGTGCTAAAACGTGCAATTGGGCTTAAACGAGTTATGTTCATGCATTTGGCAAACTTTTGTGTTTGTTGACCAAAAGTACCACACTCTCGAGAATAATGTCACTAACGCAAAAACTAGATTGAAATGGTCAAAATCCAAACTTGGCTCCTTTTAGTGCTAAAACGTGCAATTGGCTTAAAACGAGTTATGTCATGCATTAGGCAACTTTTGGTGTTTGTTGACCAAAAGTACCACACACTCTAGAGAATAAGTCACTAAAACGCAAAAACTAGATTGAAATGTCAAAATCCAAACTTGTGCTCCTTTAGTGCTAAAACGTGCAATTGGCGGCTAAACGACGAGTTCATGTGACGCATTTGGCAAACTTTTGGTGTTTGTTGACCAAAAGTACCACACTCTAGAGAATAAGTCACTAAAACGCAAAAATAGATTGAAATGGTCAAAATCCAAACTTGTGCTCCTTTTAGGTAAAACGTGCAATTGGGCTTAAAACGAGTTTATGGTGATGCATTTGGCAAACTTTTGGTGTTTGTTGACCAAAAGTACCACACTCTAGAGAATAATGTCACTAAAACGGAAAACTAGATTGAAATGGTCAAAATTCAAACTTGTGCTCCTTTTAGTGCTAAAACGTGCAATTGGGCTTAAAACGAGTTATGTTCATGCATTTGGCAAACTTTTGGTGTTTGTTGACCAAAAGTACCACACTCTAGAGAATAATGTCACTAAAACGCAAAAACTAGATGAAATGGTCAAAATCCAAACTTGGGCTCCTTTTAGTGCTAAAACGTGCAATTGAGCTTAAAACGAGTTATGTTCATGCATTTGGCAAACTTTTGGTGTTTGTTGACCAAAGTACCACACTCTCGAGAATAATGTCACTAAAACGCAAAAACTAGATGAAATGGTCAAAATCCAAACTTGGGCTCCTTTTAGTGCTAAAACGTGCAATTGGCTTAAAACGAGTTATGTTCATGCATTTGGCAAACTTTTGGTGTTTGTTGACCAAAAGTACCACACTCTCGAGAATAATGTCACTAAAACGCAAAAACTAGATTGAAATGGTCAAAATCCAAACTTGGGCTCCTTTTAGTGCTAAAACGTGCAATTGGGCTTAAAAAGAGTTATGTTCATGCATTTCGCAAACTTTTGGTGTTTGTTGACAAAAGTACCACACTCTCGAGAATAATGTCACTAAAACGCAAAAACTAGATTGAAATGGTCAAAATCCAAACTTGTGCTCCTTTTAGTGCTAAAACGTGCAATTGGCTTAAAACGAGTTATGTTCATGCATTGGCAAACTTTTGGTGTTTGTTGACCAAAAGTACCACACTCTCGAGAATAATGTCACTAAAACGCAAAACTAGATTGAAATGGTCAAAATCCAAACTTGGGCTCCTTTTAGTGCTAAAACGTGCAATTGGGCTTAAAAACGGTTATGTCATGCATTTGGCAAACTTTTGGTGTTTGTTGACCAAAAGTACCACACTCTAGAGAATAATGTGACTAAAACGGAAAAACTACATTGAAATGGTCAAATCCAAACTGTGCTCCTTTTAGTGCTAAAACGTGCAATGGGCTAAAACGAGTTATGTTCATGCATTTGGCAAAACTTTTGGTGTTTGTTGACCAAAAGTACCACACTCTAGAGAATAATGTCACTAAAACGGAAAAACTAGATTGAAATGGTCAAAATCCAAACTTGTGCTCCTTTTAGTGTGAAAACGTGCAATTGGGCTTCAAACGAGTTATGGTGATGCATTTGGCAAACTTTTGGTGTTTGTTGACCAAAAGTACCACACTCTAGAGAATAATGTCACTAAAACGGAAAAACTAGATTGAAATGGTCAAAATCCAAACTTGGGCTCCTTTTAGTGCTAAAACGTGCAATTGGGCTTAAAACGAGTTATGGTGATGCATTTGGCAAACTTTTGGTGTTTGTTGACCAAAAGTACCACACTCTAGAGAATAATGTCACTAAAACGCAAAAACTAGATTGAAATGGTCAAAATCCAACTTGGGCTCCTTTTAGTGCTAAAACGTGCAATTGGGCTTAAACGAGTTATGTTCACGCATTTGGCAAACTTTTGGTGTTTGTTGACCAAAGTACCACACTCGAGAATAATGTCACTAAAACGCAAAAACTAGATTGAAATGGTCAAAATCCAAACTTGTGCTCCTTTAGTGCTAAAACGTGCAATTGGGCTTAAAACGAGTTATGTTCATGCATTTGGCAAACTTTTGGTGTTTGTTGACCAAAGTACACACACTCTCGAGAATAATGTCACTAAAACGCAAAACTAGATTGAAATGGTCAAAATCCAAACTTGGGCTCCTTTTAGTGCTAAAACGTGCAATTGGGCTTAAAACGAGTTATGTTCATGCATTTCGCAAACTTTTGGTGTTTGTTGACCAAAAGTACCAAACTCTAGAGAATAATGTCACTAAAACGAAAAACTAGATTGAAATGGTCAAAAATCCAAACTTGTGCTCCTTTAGTTAAAACGTGCATTGGGCTTCAAACGAGTTTATGGTGATGAATTTGGCAAACTTTTGGTGTTTGTTGACCAAAAGTACCACACTCTAGAGAATAATGTCACTAAAACTGAAAAACTAGATTGAAATGGTCAAAATCCAAAACTTGGGCTCCTTTTAGTGCTAAAACGTGCAATTGGGCTTAAAACGAGTTATGTTCATGCATTTGGCAAACTTTGGTGTTTGTTGACCAAAAGTACCACACTCTAGAGAATAATGTCACTAAAACGGAAAAACTAGATTGAAATGGTCAAAATCCAAACTTGTGCTCCTTTTAGTGTGAAAACGTGCAATTGGGCTTCAAACGAGTTTATGGTGATGAATTGGCAAACTTTTGGTGTTTGTTGACCAAAAGTACCACACTCTAGAGAATAATGTCACTAAAACGAAAAACTAGATTGAAATGGTCAAAATCCAACTTGGGCTCCTTTTAGTGCTAAAACGTGCAATTGGGCTTAAAACGAGTTATGTTCATGCATTTGGCAAACTTTTGGTGTTTGTTGACCAAAAGTACCACACTCTCGAGAATAATGTCACTAAAACTCAAAAACTAGATTGAAATGGTCAAAATCCAAACTTGGGCTCCTTTTAGTGCTAAAACGTGCAATTGGGCTTAAAACGAGTTATGTTCATGCATTTCGCAAACTTTTGGTGTTTGTTGACCAAAAGTACCAAACTCTAGAGAATAATGTCACTAAAACGGAAAAAACTAGATTGAAATGGTCAAAATCCAAACTTGTGCTCCTTTTAGTGTGAAAACGTGCAATTGGGCTTCAAACGAGTTATGGTGATTAATTTTGCAAACTTTGGTGTTTGTTGACCAAAAGTACCACACTCTAGAGAATAATATTGATTTAGCCTAAAGTCGCCTTGGCTAATCAAAATAAAGTCAATACTCAACTCCACTAGAGTGTAGTGGTGAGTAAGGGTCAAATCCACAATCTAGGTTTTAATCTTGCAAGCTAAAGGTTCACAAGTCACACAAATTAAGCAAGGTTTGAGAGTGATGATTATACTAAGTAAAAAAAATTAACAACTAAAATAGCAATATAACCGAATTGAAAAGTGATGAAAATGTCAAGAATGAGTTGAGAATCTACCTCCCTCTCCAAGTACTTAGTGCCTTAGGTTAATTAGGCTTCATAAACTTTGTCACACTTAATTAAATTAGTTAAATC
Source organism: Mimosa pudica (assembly GCA_029929735.1). NCBI lineage: Eukaryota > Viridiplantae > Streptophyta > Magnoliopsida > Fabales > Fabaceae > Mimosa > Mimosa pudica. Next base: position 34,616 of record JAKELP010000056.1, on the reverse strand, counting down.
CTTAAGACTTCTTTAATCAAAGAAATCTACAAGCATTTAACTAACCTAATCAAGCCAAAAGCTCTTTTAAGCCAAGAACATACCAAAAGCAACTCTAAATGCTAAATCTAGCATCTAGGAAACACATTCATTCCACACATACTCAAGAATACAAATCGCATACATGAACACATATGGAACTACAAAATCTAGCTTAGGTTTTCATGTTCTTAACAAATAAAGAGAGGTTTCAAGCTACAATCATGTAGAACACCTCAAATAAAGATGTTCTAACCTATACAAGCCTAAATCTAGGACATACATAGGCAAAAATGTAAAACTAACTTGAACCTAAAAGAGAAAATTACAAAGTCATGAAGCCAAATTTGTGTACTTGAAGCACTTTTCCTTGGAGAGGAGAGTAGAAGAACCTTAGTGACACATGGAGATGGTGGAAGGAAGGTGGAAAACGTGAGAAATCATGGAGGATGGATGGTTGGCCGTGAGAAATGGTGAAGGAGATGAAGATGGAGTTGAGAGAAAATGATAGAAGAGAGAGAAAATGAAAGGTGAAGAATGTTGTCAAATGAGCTTGGGGTTTGATTAAATGAAGTGGGAGTTTAGTTAATGAGTGTATTAGTGAGGTAATGAGCTATCAAGGGTGTTTAGGTCGGCCAAGAAGGTATTTTTGTGGTATGTGAAGGTTAATGGCCAAAAGGTGTCATAAGGTGGAAGGAAGGGTATTTTGGAATTTGGTGAAAAGTGAGGATGAATGTGGTCCAAAAGTTGTCTCCATGCATTTCTAAAAATTCCTCCTTTTTCTCCTCTCCATTGTGCTACCCTTTTTGCCCTTAATGAAGCCTCCAACTTTGAATTTGAATTTTGGCTCCATATTACCCCTTTTAGAAATGTGCAAATCCCTTGTTTTTGACAAAAGGGGTAATTTTTGTCATATGCCTTTGCCTTTTGACTCCAAGTCAATTCCTTGCACTCCAAGCAACTCCAAAGGGTTGTGGGGCCCACGTGGGACCCCCCTACAAAAGAAAAGCACCACATAGTCAAAAATGACCAAAATACCCTTAGTTACTTAAAATGCAAGTAATTAAGCTAGGATTTTCCATATAATCACCTATAAGCATGTGCACATAAATTACCAATAATGATCAAATATAACAATTAAACCTCACTAATTAAGCTCAAATGCACATGCTTAAACATATAAATTTTGGTCCAATCAAATCCCCCACACTTAATCTTTGAACTCTGGTCAAAGTCATTCAAAAAAATCTAACTAATCATTAAGCATATTGAAGGCAATTGGAATTGTCATTGTATACAAGTTGTCCTTTTTGAACCTTTCCCTAGATTATCACATGGGCCAAATTTAAGGAGGCAAAGTGGAAACAAGTTTAACAAGTAACTAGAATTAGGAGGGAATGCTAAAGAGATTTTTCTCCTCACCGGATATAAGTGTTTGCACTCAATCTCTCAAGTTAGGAATAATGCCTAACTAGGGTCTTTTTAATCACTCTTTGGCTCAATGCATTCCACCTCACCATAGGCTTGTAATAGTTCTTAGTTCTCCACCCATTATTATGCATGGCACAATCAAATCTAGGGGACTTTGGGGGTTGCATGGAAGGCTAATATGAATGATGAATGATGGATAGTAGTCATGACCAATAATATAACAAGTAGCTACCACATATACTTGCAATACAATAAATCCACTTCCCACAAAGCATGCCACACCTCACTTTTTTTTTTCTCAAGCACTTTGTGCTTCTCTCATTTTTCTTTTCACTCTTATGCCTTTGGCATACTCAAGCACTTTGTGCTTTCATTTTTTTTTCTTTTTGGCCTTCGGCCTTATTATTATTTTTTTTTTCTCTTCTTTTTCTTGGCCTTTGGCCACTTTTCTTTTCTTTTCCTCTCTAGTACCTCTCGGCCATATACATTTTTCACTCATGTAGCATGCTTTTAACAAGATACAACAATACAACACTAATATAAATGCAAGCATATGCTATAGTCACTTATTCACACATTGGTCAAGGTGATAGAGAAGAAAAGTGAATGGCCCAAAGGGGTTGAATCAAAGGATATTTAGGTTGGCTTGTGTTTGGGTCAAAAGGGTTTAGAAATGAAATGCCCCTTTCCTTTTTAATTGTACCATGCATTGTGATCTTGAACAAGAACTAGGACAAGTTCTAGGAGGTGAAATAACTATTGGCCCACTCAAATCGGTTGAAGGCTTCTCACTTTATGGCTTACTCTAATTAGTCTCTTCCTCCCTAAGAAAAGTTAAGTGAGAAACTAGCCTCCTCTTTGTAACCTTAAAAGTGCCCCAAGCAATATCCTAAGTAGTCATTCCAAAAATAAAATCTACTTATACACTTTAGGACAATTCCATTTACTTTCACCATGCTTAATGACCAAATTAAACTTCTCAAACAAATTTACCTAAAAAGTCCAAAAATAAAGTGTAGAAGCTTTGAAATAACCACTTTGAAGCACATACTATACCCCCCACACTTAAAACATGCATTGTCCTCAATGGGACCAATCAAATCAAGTAGGAAGGCATAAAAACAAGGCAAGGCAGCAACTAAAAAGGCCGGGCAGTCCACGCATGCAAATGGCCATCATGAATTATTCACAAAAAACAAACACTAAACACAACCTAACACAAGTTTATAATAATTTTTTTTCTTGGTTTTTCTAACAACCTAAAACAACATACTAGAAAATAAACCTAAACACAATCCTATTTTTTTACTATCAAATTTCCTCCCCCACACTTAGAATAAGAACAATTTAAAGCAAGTGAGGAAAGGAAAGAAACAACCTCTTATGGAGGCTTGAAATTCTCTTTGAAGAACTTATTGTTGTGCCCTTTGTGGAGGTGATCTCGGCCAACTTTATGATTGGGCACATAGGCTTCAAAATCATCATGAGAAGCATTGGCTCTTGCTTCCAATTTAGCCTCTTGGAAAATTTGAGCTTTGGTCTTGTGTTTCTTGCCACTTTTCTTCCTTGTTGCCTTCTTCTCTTTGGGTTTTCTAGCTCTTCCATGTGCTTGAAGTTTTGATAGCAACTTGTGCAACTTCTTAGCTAAGACATCTAGAAGTGTGGGATCACACATCTTGTCTCTCAACTCTTGGCCTCTTTCCTCAAGATTCCTCTTGAGAATGCTCAACCGCATCAAAAGCTTTTGGATGTCCTCACTTGAGAGCTTGCCATTGAAGAAATTCATCTCCTCTTGTGAGACATCAAGCTCCAAGCTCCTTTTGAGATTCTCTTCGGCCATTGACAACTCCAAGCATGAATTGTCCCCCTTGTGATTCCCTACAACATTGGACAAACATCCCTCTTGCAAGGGCTTGTGTGCATGCAAAGATATACTCAAAGGAACACAAGGAGTAGCAATAAAAGAATCATAAGGCACATGCTTAGGTAGAGAATCAAAAGTGAAATGGTTCACATGCTTAGAAGAGACACTATCATGAGAATTGATAAGTAAGCAAAGCATGTTGAATTTAACAAAAATTTGCCCCTTTAAAGCATTTGACCATGGTCCCCAATTCGGCCAAATCATAGAACTTGTAGTACCACCTCTCAAAGCAAGGTGTAATTGGCCCTTATCAAGCAAAGTAGGTGCACTCAAAGCCTTAGGATGGAAGTCCTCTTGCAAAGCACTCTCTCCTTGTGTTTTCCTCCACCGGCTCTTCCAATCCAAGATGTATTGTGAGGTATAGCCAAACAAGTCTTCCTCCCAAAGCAATCCCTCATCCATCATGAGATCAACCATTCTTCCCAACCTATCCTTATCAATCACATTGAACAAACTTCCCTTTTCCAAGGGGTTGTGGATAGGCAAAGAAGATATGCATATACATACACCACCAAAATTGTACTTGACATGCCAAGGATCAACATATGAATGCATCATGCTTCTAATGTTAGGAGTTTCATTCTTAGAATCAAACAAAAATGCATTATCAATCACACTAGCAAAAGCATCAATGGTGCACATATGAGAATCAACATTATCAATCAAGGTCAATCTCAAAGTATCCTCAAGCTCATCAACACTTTATCAACAACATGCAAGCTAAGCAAAGACTTATCCTTTAAAGGATGTTTCCTAGCTTCAAACACTTTAAATTCAATCACTTGGTTCTCTACTTGCATAGTTATTGTCCCATGTTTTAAGCTTACCACCGCATTTGCGGTTCTCATGAAAGGTCTTCCTAAAATGAGGGATTCCTCTTCCCTAGACTCATGTGTCATATCAAGAACATAGAAATCCACGGGGAATACTAAGTTCTTCACCCTCACCAAATGTCCTCAAGGAGTCCAAAAGGTTTCCTAATTGACCTATCCGCTAGTTGAATAACTACACTAGTGCCACGTAGGTTCTCTATTCCAAGTGATGTGTATGTGGCCTTAGGCATAACATTTATAGCCGCCCCTAGGTCAAGAAGGGCTTTGTCAAAACAATGATTTCCTATTTGGCAAGGAATGGTGAATGGCCCGGGATCCTCACATTTAAAAGGCAATCCTCTCTCAATCCTCTCCTTCACAAGTGGCCTTAGTGGAACTCTCTTACTAGGATTACAAGCTCTCTTGTACCTACATAACTTCCTCAACAACCTAGCATATTGAGGTACTTTCCTCAAAAGAACTTGTATAGGCATCTTAGCTCTAGAGAACACATAAAGCATTTCTTTTTCTAACACCTCAAAATATTTCTTTTCAATCAAACCAAAGATGTTAGAAGATAGAACATGCTTAGAGTTTAGAGATATACCTTTGGGGGATTCATCCCCTTGTTGAGTAGATGGTTGCTCTTGAGAAGAAGATTCTCCTGAAATTCGTGGCTGTCACCCAAGAGGGGGGGTGAATTGGGTGAGGGAATAAAAACTTAAACTCTTTTCGAAAGACTGCTTGTGCTCGGTGATGATGATAATAAATAATGCTATGCACAAGTCAGTATGCTATGTGATGCAAAATAGAATGATCAAGTATAAATATATGCACACATAAATTTATCCTGGTTCGGTCACCCAGACCTACATCCAGTCCCCAGGCTACACCTGAGATTTCCAATCCACTATTCTTGTTTAAACCGGGCACAAGAGAAGCCTTTACACTTTAGGTTTTACGAGCACGGGTTCACCTAACAACCCACAGGTTTTACACCGGGTTCACCTGCAAACCTTACAAATGCAAGTTTTACGGGCTAACTTGCAACCTATGGAGATTTAGAAAACTTCTAAATGCTCCCCCTTACAAAATGTAAGATTACAATTATGTTCACTCTATGAACTGATTGTGCTAAACACTTAAGCTCGAAACTAACTCTCTCAAAGAGTGGATGATGTTACTCACTTAAGTACAAATGAATCACTCTCTAAGAATATTACATATCAAAGTCCGAGAGTAGAAGATGAGAGGAATGTAGAATAGTGTTTTCAGATAATAGCCCTGTTCTCTCTCACTTTTTCAAGCCCCCCCTCTTCAGAAATGAAGAACATCCCTTTTATACCAGTCTCTGAATATCTAGCCGTTGGAGAGGCAATAAGACCGTTTGATTATAGACGTTGGGGCCTTGTTTACGTTGTCCTCATTAATGCACAGCAGGGTTGACTTTGCTTTATCTGAAAAGGTGCTCTGACCATGCTGTTCTGTCAACACTGTTCTGACAATACTATTCTGACAAAAGTCGTTCTGACATCTGAACACTTTGTACGGTCCGACTCTTGCTTGCTGTCAGAGAGGACTTCGTTCCTCAAGCATAAGTCCAGGATGTTAAGAGACTCACTATCGGAAGCTCTCTTGCTATCTGAAGCTCGTGGACTCTAACATTTTGCTTGCTATCACATAGAGGAACTTTGTCTTCCAAGCACTTGTCCATGAATGATAAGAGTGCTTTGCTATTGGATCCTCTCTTGCTATCAGAAGCTCTCTTATGGACTCTGACTCTTGTGGGCAGTATGAGCTTTGACACCTTGAGTGAATCTTCAGATTATGTTCTCATACTCCTCATGCTTGGTAGGTAACAATGTTGTTTGAATATGTCTGTTATCCTCTTGTTACCGTTGGAAGGAACATCTTCTTAAATGCTTCAGCAGGGTTGACTTGCTTTATCTCTGAAAAGTAGTCCTGACACCTCTGCTCTGTTAAAAGCATTCTGTCTTCTGAGTATGTGACGTTCACTCTTGTACTCTTGCTGACGGATGATCATCGTTCATCCGGAAGTGGCAATCTTGCTCTGCAAGGGTTAGTCTCTGAAATCCAATGTCAAGAGTCTTTCCATCCGGAAGCTCATTTGCATCCGCAAGTGTAACTAAGTTCTGCACATACTGGTTAGTCCAACATAGCAATATATATAATCAGATATAGTAAAACTACACATGTTGTGGGAAGTCTGCTATGGGAAGTAGTCTTACTTAGACTATGTTCTGACTTAGTGTAATGTCTACTGACTCTAAGGGATCTCTATTCCAATAGTCAGCTTAAGTCTCGTTAGTTTACTTTAAGTCTTCCTAAGTGACTCAGTGTGTCATTCATGCTATGTATATTAAGTCAACACACAATCACATGAAGTGGGAGTTTACTTAGTCTAGGATGTATCCGGAAGCACTTCTCCATCCGGAAGTGAATCCACTAGATGTAGGATTTTGTTTACTATTGCTCACTCTCGCTCAGTGTTAGGTCACTTCAACAGCCAGCGCTAGTCACTAAGCTATCGGAAGCACTTCTACTGGACGTTGCTTACATTCACTGACGCTTAGTGTTATCGTGTTCTATCAGTCTGCGCTAGTGAAAGTTTATCAGGAAGTGATTCCACTTGACGAGGCTTATTCACCGACGCTCGGGGATATATCTATTCTGTCAGCCTGCGCCAGTCTAAATCTTATCAGGAACGAATTTCACTTGACGAGGCTGATTCACTGACGCTTGGGGATATATCTATTCTGTCAGCCTGCGTCAGTCTAAACCCAACAGGAAGTGTTTTCACTTGGCGAAGTAGACTCACTGACGCTTGGGGTAATATCTATTCTATCGCTCTGCGCCAGTCTAAGTCTAACAGGAAGCAACTTCACTTGACGTTGCATTTTCACTGACGCTCGGGGTTATATCTAGTTTATCAACCTGCACCAGTCTAAATCTATCAGGAAGCAATTTCTCTTCCGATTGAAACATAGCTTAGTCTTAAGGTGTATTAATTCTCATGGACTTACTTGCTGACGCTGGGGGATGAAAGCATTCATCCGCGTGTGCAAGTCCTAATCTATCCGGAAGTGATCTTGCATTCTCAAGTGATCTAACTCAGGATTCTAACCATGTCATCTAATCCCTCCTAAGTGTTGATTATGTTCTCTTAAGTACTAGACCATATCATACCTTAGTCACCATCAAAACTTAAGATTCTAACATTCTCCCCCTTTTTGATGATGACAAACCCATAGATGACTAGAGAACATAATTAAACTTAGATCACTCATCCTAGAGCTATATTCCTTTCCCCAGTTCTCTCCCCAAAAATCTAGGCATCTTATCTATCTCTCAGCTCTAGACATCTCATGTCTCATCTCTCGCTAGACATCTTATATCTCATCTCTAGCTAGACATCTTATATCTCATCTCTAGACATCTCATCTCTCTCCCCCTTTTGGCTTCATCAAAATCCAACAGGTGCAAGCTAGCCTTAGGGATGGGGATACTTTTATCGTTCTCCTAGGAATGGGCTTTCTACCTAATATTTCTCCCTATGTATCGCTAATAAAGATTTGTTCTAGACTATTCAATACAATGTACGAGAATTAACAAGGAACAGCAATAATGGCTCATGATCCTAAATGATTGTATTCTCCCTAAACACTATGTAGGATAGTTAAACATGTTTTTCAAAGGAGATATTGATACATCAAATCTAATCATAATTAAATTAAGATCAAAACATACAAAACAGTTTTCTTTTTGAAGGTGAAAATTCTTTCCAAATGTAATTTTGATCCTCTCGAATTGATTAACATGATATCAAAAATAATTTTGATGTGTTTAAAAATGATGATTATGATATCAAATGAAATATGTGATTTTAAATTCAAATGAGATGAAATCTGATACCTAATGAAATCAAATGAGATCTGTGAGTTTGAACTTGTGGTATCAAAGGAAATGATTGAATGCCAAATGAAATTTGTGATACCATATGAAATGAAATCAAATCAAATGAAATTTGTGTTTTTAAAAGTGCCAAAAATAATTTCCAAACAAATTGCATCACAGCATCTTAAGAGTTTATTATCGATGACAGCATGTGACTCTCTATTTTCAAGGGATCATTAACAGGTAATGTCCACTTACTTCTCTTCTATATTAAGATTAATCATCATTAAATCAAGAAAGGAAGCATATAAGAGAGGTATGTTATCAATTACTTTCCAGCATGTCATTTAGAGGATACAGATGTGTGAGCTAGGATGATTTTCTAAGACAGTGAATGATTTTGAAGTCAATGCAGATTGAGAGAAACATCCTAAGTTGACACCCTTACCAATGCCATGTATGCATCATATGTAAGAGATGGTAAGGTGTAGATGTTACCACAGATGAGGGGTACTCATACTCTATTAGACTCAGGAATCTGAATCATACGCAGATAAGCATGCTTCCTGACATCTTCAAGAGGTGTGCTATCTCAAGTGGAAACCCCTAGCGCAAGTGCTTTGATGATTCGCTTCGGCAAGCTGAGCTACAACCACAAGTAGACATGACTGGGCAGTCACTCTACTCTTCCCATGGTTCAATAGTTGGCCTGCTATCGAAGGCGCTGATTGTTGTGAAAGCAACCTTGCTCAAACTTGATGATTGGTCCTGCATATGCTTGAGGAAACAAATGCTTTCTGATGGTCAGTGAAAGAACTTAAGATTTAACATTGAAGACCATCCTCAGGACATTCAAGTCAATCTGTGTTAATCAGCACAAGCTAATAATTTTAAGAAATCATGCTTGCTAATTGGTTTAAGAAGATATGAGCAATGATTATGTGAAAACTAATTTTGAAATTATCTATACATTCACATAGTTTCACTATCAAGACATGAACTCTATTTATACTCTCATGGATAAATATCAATGTGATAGTACAGAGAATATTAAACAGGTGGCATATTTTCAGAGTTTCATAAGCAAGTATAGTTCAATACATATGCCTCAAGGATGTTCATGTTAGATCATGAAGACATGTGAATTAATAACATAATGAGATTTTGAAAAAGAGAATCTTCATCCTCACAAAATAATTTGATTAGGATTGAATTCGTTTTACAAAAACAACCAAATTTCAGCATATGATTACGAGAATAATTTCCAAATTTTAGCTCAAGTTCTTCTAGATATGCTCAGTGTGATCTCATTGTTCTTAGGACATCAACAAGCTTGAAATTAATACAGATTATAGCATGCTTGTGATACTATGCCATGTTTTACAGATCTAGCAGAGTTTAATTCAAGGCATTTCCTAAGATTTCTAATGCATGTCAGACAAGAGAGAGACTATCCATTTAATTTCACAACAGAATATGTAAGGGATAGAAATGCTCATGTGTATTGGCGAGAGTTTCTCAGGTTTGGTATAGCCATTCCACACATCTTGATAAGAGACATTTTCGTTGCCATTCTCTCTTGGTTATATTCATTGTTCAAGCTTCAATAATCTGTGTCAACATTCTTAAACCACAAACTTGAACTGAGATCATTAGTAGATTGAGAACTTAAAGATGTAATTAAGAGGGATGTATTGTTCTCGAAATCATAGCTGCTTATGCATTGAAAACGTTGATGCAAGAGATACCACATGAAATGGAAAATCAGAAATAACTTTTGAGTGCTATCATGAGGTATAGTTGTCATGCAAGTTTGAAGAGGATCAGAATCTATTTTTGAAAGTTTGCATTTCAGAAGGATCTTTCAAAACTCAGGGTGAATGCATAAACTATTTTCTTTCATGACTATATGCACAAGGATATACAAGGTTTTTGATCAAGATAGTCATGGACAGCATGTAGATTATGAACATTACTTATTTCTTCAGCCTTTTTTTTTTTATGATGAATATAATGTTCACATCTTAGGATGCTTAATGTAAAATCTCAATAAGTCCATCTAACATTAGCATAGGAGATTTTACTATCAAATGCTTCGTTCCTAAGTGATCCCTTGCTTACCCAAGGAGATCTTCTATACTTATCCTTGGTTCGAAGCACTTTCTTCTGAGAGGTAGGATTCAAGAGCCTTTTCAATGATGATCGAGGAATCCACTCTCTCTTGTTCTTCTCAGGATAATTGAATGGAACTTTGTGATAGCTCATCCTTGAGACAGAACCATTGTCCCTTGTGGTGGCCGACAGCTTCTTATGATTGTACCAGTGGGTTTCAGCAGTTGCATCACCACGAGTTCTCTTCTTTGGGATAAGAGGAACTCTTGATTTTTCCTGCACAAGTAAGGCACTAGGAGGATGTTTTGGTACCCATTTGTACTTGGGTCCTACATGGTTAGCACTGGACCTTACTTGTCCTTTAGGAATCCATACAAACTTATTTCTCACATTTGAATTTCTTCTAAGACTGCATGTGTGAGAAATATGTCCTAATCTACCACAATAATGACAGATAATGGAATGATAATCAAAATGAGGCTTCCTATCATTATCATGATTAGTTTTCTTTAGAAAAGCTTTTTGTTCCTTTGAAATTTCAGTTTCTTTTGAAAGCTTTTCTTTTTCCTTCAACACGTGTTTACAATCAAAACATTTTTCAAGACATGTTGAAGTTTTCCCTACCGATAGTGGGCTAGCTATCGGAACCACTAGTTCTTTAAAAGAACCCTCGGAAACTTTAGATGTAGAAGAAGAAATTAGTTTTTCAAGTTTCCTATCTTTTTCTTTTAAGCCTAGAAGTTCTTTTGCAAGTTTACAATATTCAGTATATAACTCATTGTATGCATCTTGCAAATCAGAGAGTTCAATTTCAGATCCAGATACCTCACTTTCTGAATCTTCTAGGCAGAGATGGATACTCTCTTCACTGAAGTCTGCTTCCTCAATATCAGCTTCCAGAAGCTCATCAGTAGATGATCCACAAAGAGCACGAGTTGAGCTTTGGACAGCTGTGCTTTCAAGAGATGGGTTAGAAGCATATATCACATCAAGAGTATTCCAAATATCTCTAGCACTAGAGCAATGTTTGATTTTCTGGAAATCATTTTCAGTTAAGCCTTTGTATAAAATTTGCATTGCTCTAATGTTTAAGGAAAACAAATTTTTCTCCCTTTCAGTCCAGTTTCCTCTTGGTTTGAAATCAAAATCATTTTCAAAAATATCCCACATTTTCAAACTAGTGGATTTTATAAAACTTTCCATTCTTGCTTTCCACCAACAAAAATCAATATTTTCTAACACAGGTGGAATGGTATGATCAAAGCCTTTGGAAAACATTTTAACCCAAATCAGCCAAGGTCTTTGCACTTGAGATCGTTTGATCCTTTAAACAAGTGACCTGCTCTGATACCAAATGAAATTCGTGGCTGTCACCCAAGAGGGGGGGTGAATTGGGTGAGGGAATAAAAACTTAAACTCTTTTCGAAAGACTGCTTGTGCTCGGTGATGATGATAATAAATAATGCTATGCACAAGTCAGTATGCTATGTGATGCAAAATAGAATGATCAAGTATAAATATATGCACACATAAATTTATCCTGGTTCGGTCACCCAGACCTACATCCAGTCCCCAGGCTACACCTGAGATTTCCAATCCACTATTCTTGTTTAAACCGGGCACAAGAGAAGCCTTTACACTTTAGGTTTTACGAGCACGGGTTCACCTAACAACCCACAGGTTTTACACCGGGTTCACCTGCAAACCTTACAAATGCAAGTTTTACGGGCTAACTTGCAACCTATGGAGATTTAGAAAACTTCTAAATGCTCCCCCTTACAAAATGTAAGATTACAATTATGTTCACTCTATGAACTGATTGTGCTAAACACTTAAGCTCGAAACTAACTCTCTCAAAGAGTGGATGATGTTACTCACTTAAGTACAAATGAATCACTCTCTAAGAATATTACATATCAAAGTCCGAGAGTAGAAGATGAGAGGAATGTAGAATAGTGTTTTCAGATAATAGCCCTGTTCTCTCTCACTTTTTCAAGCCCCCCCTCTTCAGAAATGAAGAACATCCCTTTTATACCAGTCTCTGAATATCTAGCCGTTGGAGAGGCAATAAGACCGTTTGATTATAGACGTTGGGGCCTTGTTTACGTTGTCCTCATTAATGCACAGCAGGGTTGACTTTGCTTTATCTGAAAAGGTGCTCTGACCATGCTGTTCTGTCAACACTGTTCTGACAATACTATTCTGACAAAAGTCGTTCTGACATCTGAACACTTTGTACGGTCCGACTCTTGCTTGCTGTCAGAGAGGACTTCGTTCCTCAAGCATAAGTCCAGGATGTTAAGAGACTCACTATCGGAAGCTCTCTTGCTATCTGAAGCTCGTGGACTCTAACATTTTGCTTGCTATCACATAGAGGAACTTTGTCTTCCAAGCACTTGTCCATGAATGATAAGAGTGCTTTGCTATTGGATCCTCTCTTGCTATCAGAAGCTCTCTTATGGACTCTGACTCTTGTGGGCAGTATGAGCTTTGACACCTTGAGTGAATCTTCAGATTATGTTCTCATACTCCTCATGCTTGGTAGGTAACAATGTTGTTTGAATATGTCTGTTATCCTCTTGTTACCGTTGGAAGGAACATCTTCTTAAATGCTTCAGCAGGGTTGACTTGCTTTATCTCTGAAAAGTAGTCCTGACACCTCTGCTCTGTTAAAAGCATTCTGTCTTCTGAGTATGTGACGTTCACTCTTGTACTCTTGCTGACGGATGATCATCGTTCATCCGGAAGTGGCAATCTTGCTCTGCAAGGGTTAGTCTCTGAAATCCAATGTCAAGAGTCTTTCCATCCGGAAGCTCATTTGCATCCGCAAGTGTAACTAAGTTCTGCACATACTGGTTAGTCCAACATAGCAATATATATAATCAGATATAGTAAAACTACACATGTTGTGGGAAGTCTGCTATGGGAAGTAGTCTTACTTAGACTATGTTCTGACTTAGTGTAATGTCTACTGACTCTAAGGGATCTCTATTCCAATAGTCAGCTTAAGTCTCGTTAGTTTACTTTAAGTCTTCCTAAGTGACTCAGTGTGTCATTCATGCTATGTATATTAAGTCAACACACAATCACATGAAGTGGGAGTTTACTTAGTCTAGGATGTATCCGGAAGCACTTCTCCATCCGGAAGTGAATCCACTAGATGTAGGATTTTGTTTACTATTGCTCACTCTCGCTCAGTGTTAGGTCACTTCAACAGCCAGCGCTAGTCACTAAGCTATCGGAAGCACTTCTACTGGACGTTGCTTACATTCACTGACGCTTAGTGTTATCGTGTTCTATCAGTCTGCGCTAGTGAAAGTTTATCAGGAAGTGATTCCACTTGACGAGGCTTATTCACCGACGCTCGGGGATATATCTATTCTGTCAGCCTGCGCCAGTCTAAATCTTATCAGGAACGAATTTCACTTGACGAGGCTGATTCACTGACGCTTGGGGATATATCTATTCTGTCAGCCTGCGTCAGTCTAAACCCAACAGGAAGTGTTTTCACTTGGCGAAGTAGACTCACTGACGCTTGGGGTAATATCTATTCTATCGCTCTGCGCCAGTCTAAGTCTAACAGGAAGCAACTTCACTTGACGTTGCATTTTCACTGACGCTCGGGGTTATATCTAGTTTATCAACCTGCACCAGTCTAAATCTATCAGGAAGCAATTTCTCTTCCGATTGAAACATAGCTTAGTCTTAAGGTGTATTAATTCTCATGGACTTACTTGCTGACGCTGGGGGATGAAAGCATTCATCCGCGTGTGCAAGTCCTAATCTATCCGGAAGTGATCTTGCATTCTCAAGTGATCTAACTCAGGATTCTAACCATGTCATCTAATCCCTCCTAAGTGTTGATTATGTTCTCTTAAGTACTAGACCATATCATACCTTAGTCACCATCAAAACTTAAGATTCTAACATCTCCAACTTTAAGCTTTCCTTGAGCAATCTCCTTCCTCTTGTCCTCTAGAAGGTTCTCGGCCTTGTCATGAAGTTTATTGAGGCTCTCGGCCTCATCAATAGAATCACCATGGACATGAGGCAATCCGGCCGTGACATGCAAATCATCATCACCTAAGTTATTTTGAAAGCTAGAGTGGCCTTCCTCATGCATTGCACCTTTCTCGGCCTCTTTCTCTTTTAGAGTGGAACTCTCGTCTTCATCATGTTTGTTACCAAGAGATTGAGGCAATTCGGCCTCCTTATGCTTCTCCTCATAAGCAAAGTCATTTTGAAGATTAGGGTGCTTTCCAACATACAATTCTCCCTTCTCGGCCTCTAGAATAACTTGAGGTTCATCCTCATCCTCCTCATAGTCATAAGCTTGGCCATATTGCCTCCCACTTCTCACATTCATAGCATGAAGATTTTGTGGATTAATAACCACATTAGAAGGCAATCCTCCCTTCTTTGCATCTTGCTCCGCCTTAGTGTTCAACATTTGAGACACTAAGGTGGTGACATTCTCTTGCTTCTTAAGACTCTCTTCAAACCCATTCATCTTCTCCATTAAGTTTGACATAAATTGGTACATCATGTCTTGTTGAGAATTTGAAGAGCTAGATGGAGGAACATAAGCTTGAGAACCCACCACATTGTTTCTTGGAGCATGAGCTATATCATCATTCTTTACAAATGGAGGAGGAACATAGGCTTGTTGATTCGGCCTATACCCTTGAGCATTAGGGTTAGGCCTCCCTTGGTATGTACCATAGCCTTGTTGAGAAGGATAAGCATTGGAAGATTGATTTTGGCCTCCCCCCACTTAGGTTGTTGTTGTGGTTGGAAGGAATTTTGAGCTTGCCCTTGGTTTGAACCTCCCCCCCACTTGAAGTTAGGGTGGTCCCTCCAACCCGGATTATATGTTGAGGAGTAAGGATCATATTTGGCTTGAGGCCTAGGATTGTTGTACAAGGCCGCACACTCCTCATAAGATGGACATGAAGATGTGGTATGCATAGGAGAACCACAATGGTCACAAGATGTAGCAACCAAAGCCATAGAGTCATCAACAAAATTGGTAGGCTTCACAAACCGGCCATCCATCCTACTCAAGCACTCGGTCAACCTCTCAATAGAATTATAAAGCTTGTCATCACCACTCAAAGAGGAAACCTTAGGAGCACCACCATAGAGCACATCTCGGCCATAAAAATTTTGATGGTTAGAAGCCATAGTAGAAAAGAGATTCCACCCCTCATTAGCCGACAAGTTGAATATGGAACCATTGGAGGCGGCATCCACACTCATCTTCAATTGTGGCACAAGACCATCATAGAAATATTGCACCAAGTTGGCCTTTGAAATGTTGTGATTAGGACAAGAGTTCACCAAAGTGTTAAACCGGCTCCAATAATCATAAAATGTCTCTTGAGAGAGTTGTTGAACACCGGTTATGTCCTTCCTCAACTTGGAGATCTTGGAAAGAGGAAAATATCTATCCAAGAACACCTTCTTAAGTTGCTCCCAAGACAAAGTAGCATAGTGAGTAGGAAGGTTCAATAGCCACTCCTTGGCTTTACCCTCCAAGGAGAATTGGAATACCCTCAAGAGAACATCATCCAAGTTGGCATTTGGAGGCTTCATGGAAGAACAAGTATGATATAGGCCAAGCAAATGAGTATGTGCATCCTCATGAGGAAAACCTGTAAATTTAGGCAAATGAGCAAGAAGAGATCCCTTGATCTCAAAGTTAGCGGGGTTAGCATAAAAACCTTGAGGTGCAAATGATGCATATGATTGTGTGAACTCCCTCATAGGTCTATCATCATCATGCAATTGCCTACCCCCATCAAAATGATGCTCACCCTCTTGCTCTCTCCTATCATGCCTCTCATGCTCTCTAGCCTCTCTCTCATGTTCTCTATGAGCTTCTTGTCCCTCGGCCATGATGATATGATTGTCTAAAATGGTGTGATGTGAATGTAAGGGTGAAGTGTGTGGTTGTGAAGTAGACGCACTAGCTTGTTTCTTGTCCTTTCGCCTCTTAGCCCTAACTTTGCTAATGGCTTTCTCAATCTCGGATTTAAAGGTACTAAAGGAAGGTTAGGTCTCATGCAATGCAAAACAATGCAAAATGCAAGGCAATGCAAGTGCACAAACTAAGTGAGGGCAAGTAGGTGAATGAATGAATGAATGTAGGAATGAAAGTGGTGCAAAGACAACCACTTGAAGCTTCAATTAGTCAAGAATGTTCCTGCAAAACAAACACAAACCAAGCAGCCAGCACAAAGATACCACGCAGTCCAGAATATGCAAGATAAATGACCAAACAGAGATGGCCAAACAGTCCAGAAAAACAGTGTAATAAATCCAGAAAAAGGTCCCAATTTTTAGCAAGAAAGCACAAGAGAAAGTGCTTCCAAAGTAGTGCAAAACAAGCTTGCTAAAGTCCAAAGAGATGGACACAAGACCAGCCAATAGAAAGGCTCCAGAATAACCTCAAATAGGCTTAAGAATTCCCTGAAAAGTGTTCAACAGCCCTGCAAAACAAATGTGCAAAACAGTCCACAAGAACAAGGCAAACTCACACTTATCCGGTTAGAAAAGTAAGGCAACTAGAGCACCTTTTTCACAGTAAATTCTAACCAAATTTTTGAGAACAACCAGGCAGATTGAAAGTGCAATTAACCAGCTTTCAAACAAGCCAAACACTGGTCAAAACAGATAAGTACAATGCAAGCAGTTTTGGTTTAAAGTTCAAGCAGCAAAAGGCACAATTACAGCAAGTGTTTAACCAAATGACAAACGAATACTGCACCAAAATTTCAGCACAATATATCAATCAAAAGCTTAGTCAAAACTGGTTAAAATGAGCCAAAGATCATGCAAAACAGCGCAGGATAAGATAAAACAGATTGGCTCCAAAGTCAGCAGTTCCGCATGCAAATTCCAGAAAAACAGGGCAATTTCAAAAATTCACCCCGGACAGTAGAAAACGAGTTTCCTGGCAAATTATATATCACATTAAAGCTTGAATCTTCTAGTTTTACCAGTTAAAACAGTTTCAGAAAATTCGTTGTACGTTGTTCCCAGTTTTGAAAACACTGAACCTAGAATTTCAGGATGCACAGAGCAGAATCCAGGAAAACAATGCAACTTCAAAAATTAATTCCAGGCAGCACAGAATGAGTTAAGCAACAAGTAATATGTCCCTGGAAAGCTTAAAATGTGTAGTTTAACCACAAGAAACAGTTTGGTCAAATTCCAGCTACACAAGTTACAGTCGCAACAGCAAGCAAACTGGTCACACAGTGACTTTCCAGCAAACAGTCTAACTTCACCGAATTGTTTCAGACAGCACAGAAGGATTTTAGGTACATACAATATATCAATAGAAAGCTTATAACCTGTAGTTGAAGCACCTAAAACCGTTTTTCCAGATTCGGCACAGATTATTCCCAGTTTACAAAACAAACACGCTGCACAAACAGGATTTCCAGACAGAATTTCCAGCAACTAAACAAAATGTCCAGCAAGCTTCCTAGCAATATTTTGGCTATCTAGAGCAGCCAATACACCTCCAAACAAGTCTAATATTCAGCTAAAAGTGATGCAAACACAAGATTTCAACAATTATCACAAAATGCACACTTTAGCCAATTATACACAATGAAGAACAAGAAATTAAAATGTGACTTCTAACACCTAAACTAGCAAGATTCAACCTAAATCGGCAACGGCGCCACTTGATTTAGCCTAAAGTCGCCTTGGCTAATCAAAATAAAGTCAATACTCAACTCCACTAGAGTGTAGTGGTGAGTAAGGGTCAAATCCACAATCTAGGTTTTAATCTTGCAAGCTAAAGGTTCACAAGTCACACAAATTAAGCAAGGTTTTGAGAGTGATGATTATACTAAGTAAACAAAAATTAACAACTAAAATAGCAATATAACCGAATTGAAAAGTGATGAAAATGTCAAGAATGAGTTGAGAATCTACCTCCCTCTCCAAGTACTTAGTGCCTTAGGTTAATTAGGCTTCATAAACTTTGTCACACTTAATTAAATTAGTTAAATCCTTAAGACTTCTTTAATCAAAGAAATCTACAAGCATTTAACTAACCTAATCAAGCCAAAAGCTCTTTTAAGCCAAGAACATACCAAAAGCAACTCTAAATGCTAAATCTAGCATCTAGGAAACACATTCATTCCACACATACTCAAGAATACAAATCGCATACATGAACACATATGGAACTACAAAATCTAGCTTAGGTTTTCATGTTCTTAACAAATAAAGAGAGGTTTTCAAGCTACAATCATGTAGAACACCTCAAATAAAGATGTTCTAACCTATACAAGCCTAAATCTAGGACATACATAGGCAAAAATGTAAAACTAACTTGAAACCTAAAAGAGAAAATTACAAAGTCATGAAGCCAAATTTGTGTACTTGAAGCACTTTTCCTTGGAGAGGAGAGTAGAAGAACCTTAGTGACACATGGAGATGGTGGAAGGAAGGTGGAAAACGTGAGAAATCATGGAGGATGGATGGTTGGCCGTGAGAAATGGTGAAGGAGATGAAGATGGAGTTGAGAGAAAATGATAGAAGAGAGAGAAAATGAAAGGTGAAGAATGTTGTCAAATGAGCTTGGGGTTTGATTAAATGAAGTGGGAGTTTAGTTAATGAGGTGTATTAGTGAGGTAATGAGCTATCAAGGGTGTTTAGGTCGGCCAAGAAGGTATTTTTTGTGGGTATGTGAAGGTTAATGGCCAAAAGGTGTCATAAGGTGGAAGGAAGGGTATTTTGGGAATTTGGTGAAAAGTGAGGATGAATGTGGTCCAAAAGTTGTCTCCATGCATTTCTAAAAATTCCTCCTTTTTCTCCTCTCCATTGTGCTACCCTTTTTGCCCTTAATGAAGCCTCCAACTTTGAATTTGAATTTTTGGCTCCATATTACCCCTTTTAGAAATGTGCAAATCCCTTGTTTTTGACAAAAGGGGTAATTTTTGTCATATGCCTTTGCCTTTTGACTCCAAGTCAATTCCTTGCACTCCAAGCAACTCCAAAGGGTTATGGGGCCCACGTGGGACCCCCCTACAAAAGAAAAGCACCACATAGTCAAAAATGACCAAAATACCCTTAGTTACTTAAAATGCAAGTAATTAAGCTAGGATTTTCCATATAATCACCTATAAGCATGTGCACATAAAATTACCAATAATGATCAAATATAACAATTAAACCTCACTAATTAAGCTCAAATGCACATGCTTAAACATATAAATTTTGGTCCAATCAAATGTCACTAAAACTGAAAAACTAGATTGAAATGGTCAAAATCCAAACTTGGGCTCCTTTTAGTGCTAAAACGTGCAATTGGGCTTAAAACGAGTTATGTTCATGCATTTCGCAAACTTTTGGTGTTTGTTGACCAAAAGTACCACACTCTAGAGAATAATGTCACTAAAACGGAAAAACTAGATTGAAATGGTCAAAATCCAAACTTGGGCTCCTTTTAGTGCTAAAACGTGCAATTGGGCTTAAAACGAGTTATGTTCATGCATTTGGCAAACTTTTGGTGTTTGTTGACCAAAAGTACCACACTCTCGAGAATAATGTCACTAAAACGCAAAAACTAGATTGAAATGGTCAAAATCCAAACTTGGGCTCCTTTTAGTGCTAAAACGTGCAATTGGGCTTAAAACGAGTTATGTTCATGCATTTGGCAAACTTTTGGTGTTTGTTGACCAAAAGTACCACACTCTCGAGAATAATGTCACTAAAACGCAAAAACTAGATTGAAATGGTCAAAATCCAAACTTGGGCTCCTTTTAGTGCTAAAACGTGCAATTGGGCTTAAAACGAGTTATGTTCCTGCATTTCGCAAACTTTTGGTGTTTGTTGACCAAAAGTACCACACTCTAGAGAATAATGTCACTAAAACGGAAAAACTAGATTGAAATGGTCAAAATCCAAACTTGGGCTCCTTTTAGTGCTAAAACGTGCAATTGGGCTTAAAACGAGTTATGTTCATGCATTTGGCAAACTTTTGGTGTTTTTTGACCAAAAGTACCACACTCTCGAGAATAATGTCACTAAAACGCAAAAACTAGATTGAAATGGTCAAAATCCAAACTTGGGCTCCTTTTAGTGCTAAAACGTGCAATTGGGCTTAAAACGAGTTATGTTCATGCATTTCGCAAACTTTTGGTGTTCGTTGACCAAAAGTACCACACTCTAGAGAATAATGTCACTAAAACGGAAAAACTAGATTGAAATGGTCAAAATCCAAACTTGGGCTCCTTTTAGTGCTAAAACGTGCAATTGGGCTTAAAACGAGTTATGGTGATGCATTTCGCAAACTTTTGGTGTTTGTTGACCAAAAGTACCACACTCTCGAGAATAATGTCACTAAAACGCAAAAACTAGATTGAAATGGTCAAAATCCAAACTTGGGCTCCTTTTAGTGCTAAAACGTGCAATTGGGCTTAAAACGAGTTATGTTCCTGCATTTCGCAAACTTTTGGTGTTTGTTGACCAAAAGTACCACACTCTAGAGAATAATGTCACTAAAACGGAAAAACTAGATTGAAATGGTCAAAATCCAAACTTGGGCTCCTTTTAGTGCTAAAACGTGCAATTGGGCTTAAAACGAGTTATGTTCATGCATTTGGCAAACTTTTGGTGTTTGTTGACCAAAAGTACCACACTCTCGAGAATAATGTCACTAAAACGCAAAAACTAGATTGAAATGGTCAAAATCCAAACTTGGGCTCCTTTTAGTGCTAAAACGTGCAATTGGGCTTAAAACGAGTTATGTTCAGGCATTTCGCAAACTTTTGGTGTTTGTTGACCAAAAGTACCACACTCTAGAGAATAATGTCACTAAAACGCAAAAACTAGATTGAAATGGTCAAAATCCAAACTTGGGCTCCTTTTAGTGCTAAAACGTGCAATTGAGCTTAAAACGAGTTATGTTCACGCATTTGGCAAACTTTTGGTGTTTGTTGACCAAAAGTACCACACTCTCGAGAATAATGTCACTAAAACGCAAAAACTAGATTGAAATGGTCAAAATCCAAACTTGGGCTCCTTTTAGTGCTAAAACGTGCAATTGGGCTTAAAACGAGTTATGTTCATGCATTTGGAAAACTTTTGGTGTTTGTTGACCAAAAGTACCACACTCTCGAGAATAATGTCACTAAAACGCAAAAACTAGATTGAAATGGTCAAAATCCAAACTTGGGCTCCTTTTAGTGCTAAAACGTGCAATTGGGCTTAAAACGAGTTATGTTCCTGCATTTCGCAAACTTTTGGTGTTTGTTGACCAAAAGTACCACACTCTAGAGAATAATGTCACTAAAACGGAAAAACTAGATTGAAATGGTCAAAATCCAAACTTGGGCTCCTTTTAGTGCTAAAACGTGCAATTGGGCTTAAAACGAGTTATGTTCATGCATTTGGCAAACTTTTGGTGTTTGTTGACCAAAAGTACCACACTCTCGAGAATAATGTCACTAAAACGCAAAAACTAGATTGAAATGGTCAAAATCCAAACTTGGGCTCCTTTTAGTGCTAAAACGTGCAATTGGGCTTAAAACGAGTTATGTTCAGGCATTTCGCAAACTTTTGGTGTTTGTTGACCAAAAGTACCACACTCTAGAGAATAATGTCACTAAAACGCAAAAACTAGATTGAAATGGTCAAAATCCAAACTTGGGCTCCTTTTAGTGCTAAAACGTGCAATTGGGCTTAAAACGAGTTATGTTCACGCATTTGGCAAACTTTTGGTGTTTGTTGACCAAAAGTACCACACTCTCGAGAATAATGTCACTAAAACGCAAAAACTAGATTGAAATGGTCAAAATCCAAACTTGGGCTCCTTTTAGTGCTAAAACGTGCAATTGGGCTTAAAACGAGTTATGTTCATGCATTTGGAAAACTTTTGGTGTTTGTTGACCAAAAGTACCACACTCTCGAGAATAATGTCACTAAAACGCAAAAACTAGATTGAAATGGTCAAAATCCAAACTTGGGCTCCTTTTAGTGCTAAAACGTGCAATTGGGCTTAAAACGAGTTATGTTCATGCATTTCGCAAACTTTTGGTGTTTGTTGACCAAAAGTACCAAACTCTAGAGAATAATGTGACTAAAACGGAAAAACTACATTGAAATTGTCAAAATCCAAACTTGGGCTCCTTTTAGTGCTAAAACGTGCAATTGGGCTTAAAACGAGTTATGTTCACGCTTTTGGCAAACTTTTGGTGTTTGTTGACCAAAAGTACCAAACTCTAGAGAATAATGTCACTAAAACGGAAAAACTAGATTGAAATGGTCAAAATCCAAACTTGTGCTCCTTTTAGTGTGAAAACGTGCAATTGGGCTTCAAACGAGTTATGGTGATGAATTTGGCAAACTTTTGGTGTTTGTTGACCAAAAGTACCACACTCTAGAGAATAATGTCACTAAAACGGAAAAACTAGATTGAAATGGTCAAAATCCAAACTTGGGCTCCTTTTAGTGCTAAAACGTGCAATTGGGCTTAAAACGAGTTATGTTCATGCATTTGGCAAACTTTTGGTGTTTGTTGACCAAAAGTACCACACTCTCGAGAATAATGTCACTAAAACGCAAAAACTAGATTGAAATGGTCAAAATCCAAACTTGGGCTCCTTTTAGTGCTAAAACGTGCAATTGGGCTTAAAACGAGTTATGTTCATGCATTTCGCAAACTTTTGGTGTTTGTTGACCAAAAGTACCAAACTCTAGAGAATAATGTCACTAAAACGGAAAAACTAGATTGAAATGGTCAAAATCCAAACTTGTGCTCCTTTTAGTGTGAAAACGTGCAATTGGGCTTCAAACGAGTTATGGTGATGAATTTGGCAAACTTTTGGTGTTTGTTGACCAAAAGTACCACACTCTAGAGAATAATGTCACTAAAACTGAAAAACTAGATTGAAATGGTCAAAATCCAAACTTGGGCTCCTTTTAGTGCTAAAACGTGCAATTGGGCTTAAAACGAGTTATGTTCATGCATTTCGCAAACTTTTGGTGTTTGTTGACCAAAAGTACCACACTCTAGAGAATAATGTCACTAAAACGGAAAAACTAGATTGAAATGGTCAAAATCCAAACTTGGGCTCCTTTTAGTGCTAAAACGTGCAATTGGGATTAAAACGAGTTATGTTCATGCATTTGGCAAACTTTTGGTGTTTGTTGACCAAAAGTACCACACTCTCGAGAATAATGTCACTAAAACGCAAAAACTAGATTGAAATGGTCAAAATCCAAACTTGGGCTCCTTTTAGTGCTAAAACGTGCAATTGGGCTTAAAACGAGTTATGTTCATGCATTTGGCAAACTTTTGGTGTTTGTTGACCAAAAGTACCACACTCTCGAGAATAATGTCACTAAAACGCAAAAACTAGATTGAAATGGTCAAAATCCAAACTTGGGCTCCTTTTAGTGCTAAAACGTGCAATTGGGCTTAAAACGAGTTATGTTCCTGCATTTCGCAAACTTTTGGTGTTTGTTGACCAAAAGTACCACACTCTAGAGAATAATGTCACTAAAACGCAAAAACTAGATTGAAATGGTGAAAATCCAAACTTGGGCTCCTTTTAGTGCTAAAACGTGCAATTGGGCTTAAAACGAGTTATGTTCACGCTTTTGGCAAACTTTTGGTGTTTGTTGACCAAAAGTACCAAACTCTAGAGAATAATGTCACTAAAACGGAAAAACTAGATTGAAATGGTCAAAATCCAAACTTGTGCTCCTTTTAGTGTGAAAACGTGCAATTGGGCTTCAAACGAGTTATGGTGATGAATTTGGCAAACTTTTGGTGTTTGTTGACCAAAAGTACCACACTCTAGAGAATAATGTCACTAAAACGGAAAAACTAGATTGAAATGGTCAAAATCCAAACTTGGGCTCCTTTTAGTGCTAAAACGTGCAATTGGGCTTAAAACGAGTTATGTTCATGCATTTGGCAAACTTTTGGTGTTTGTTGACCAAAAGTACCACACTCTCGAGAATAATGTCACTAAAACGCAAAAACTAGATTGAAATGGTCAAAATCCAAACTTGGGCTCCTTTTAGTGCTAAAACGTGCAATTGGGCTTAAAACGAGTTATGTTCATGCATTTCGCAAACTTTTGGTGTTTGTTGACCAAAAGTACCAAACTCTAGAGAATAATGTCACTAAAACGGAAAAACTAGATTGAAATGGTCAAAATCCAAACTTGTGCTCCTTTTAGTGTGAAAACGTGCAATTGGGCTTCAAACGAGTTATGGTGATGAATTTGGCAAACTTTTGGTGTTTGTTGACCAAAAGTACCACACTCTAGAGAATAATGTCACTAAAACTGAAAAACTAGATTGAAATGGTCAAAATCCAAACTTGGGCTCCTTTTAGTGCTAAAACGTGCAATTGGGCTTAAAACGAGTTATGTTCATGCATTTCGCAAACTTTTGGTGTTTGTTGACCAAAAGTACCACACTCTAGAGAATAATGTCACTAAAACGGAAAAACTAGATTGAAATGGTCAAAATCCAAACTTGGGCTCCTTTTAGTGCTAAAACGTGCAATTGGGATTAAAACGAGTTATGTTCATGCATTTGGCAAACTTTTGGTGTTTGTTGACCAAAAGTACCACACTCTCGAGAATAATGTCACTAAAACGCAAAAACTAGATTGAAATGGTCAAAATCCAAACTTGGGCTCCTTTTAGTGCTAAAACGTGCAATTGGGCTTAAAACGAGTTATGTTCATGCATTTGGCAAACTTTTGGTGTTTGTTGACCAAAAGTACCACACTCTCGAGAATAATGTCACTAAAACGCAAAAACTAGATTGAAATGGTCAAAATCCAAACTTGGGCTCCTTTTAGTGCTAAAACGTGCAATTGGGCTTAAAACGAGTTATGTTCCTGCATTTCGCAAACTTTTGGTGTTTGTTGACCAAAAGTACCACACTCTAGAGAATAATGTCACTAAAACGCAAAAACTAGATTGAAATGGTCAAAATCCAAACTTGGGCTCCTTTTAGTGCTAAAACGTGCAATTGGGCTTAAAACGAGTTATGTTCATGCATTTGGCAAACTTTTGGTGTTTGTTGACCAAAAGTACCACACTCTCGAGAATAATGTCACTAAAACGCAAAAACTAGATTGAAATGGTCAAAATCCAAACTTGGGATCCTTTTAGTGCTAAAACGTGCAATTGGGCTTAAAACGAGTTATGTTCATGCATTTCGCAAACTTTTGGTGTTTGTTGACCAAAAGTACCACACTCTAGAGAATAATGTCACTAAAACGGAAAAACTAGATTGAAATTGTCAAAATCCAAACTTGGGCTCCTTTTAGTGTTAAAACGTGCAATTGGGCTTAAAACGAGTTATGTTCACGCATTTGGCAAACTTTTGGTGTTTGTTGACCAAAAGTACCAAACTCTAGAGAATAATGTCACTAAAACGGAAAAACTAGATTGAAATGGTCAAAATCCAAACTTGTGCTCCTTTTAGTGTGAAAACGTGCAATTGGGTTTCAAACGAGTTATGGTGATGAATTTGGCAAACTTTTGGTGTTTGTTGACCAAAAGTACCACACTCTAGAGAATAATGTCACTAAAACGGAAAAACTAGATTGAAATGGTCAAAATCCAAACTTGGGCTCCTTTTAGTGCTAAAACGTGCAATTGGGCTTAAAACGAGTTATGTTCATGCATTTGGCAAACTTTTGGTGTTTGTTGACCAAAAGTACCACACTCTCGAGAATAATGTCACTAAAACGCAAAAACTAGATTGAAATGGTCAAAATCCAAACTTGGGCTCCTTTTAGTGCTAAAACGTGCAATTGGGCTTAAAACGAGTTATGTTCATGCATTTCGCAAACTTTTGGTGTTTGTTGACCAAAAGTACCACACTCTCGAGAATAATGTCACTAAAACGCAAAAACTAGATTGAAATGGTCAAAATCCAAACTTGGGCTCCTTTTAGTGCTAAAACGTGCAATTGGGCTTAAAACGAGTTATGTTCCTGCATTTCGCAAACTTTTGGTGTTTGTTGACCAAAAGTACCACACTCTAGAGAATAATGTCACTAAAACGGAAAAACTAGATTGAAATGGTCAAAATCCAAACTTGGGCTCCTTTTTAGTGCTAAAACGTGCAATTGGGCTTAAAACGAGTTATGTTCATGCATTTGGCAAACTTTTGGTGTTTGTTGACCAAAAGTACCACACTCTCGAGAATAATGTCACTAAAACGCAAAAACTAGATTGAAATGGTCAAAATCCAAACTTGGGCTCCTTTTAGTGCTAAAACGTGCAATTGGGCTTAAAACGAGTTATGTTCATGCATTTCGCAAACTTTTGGTGTTTGTTGACCAAAAGTACCACACTCTAGAGAATAATGTCACTAAAACGGAAAAACTAGATTGAAATTGTCAAAATCCAAACTTGGGCTCCTTTTAGTGCTAAAACGTGCAATTGGGCTTAAAACGAGTTATGTTCACGCATTTGGCAAACTTTTGGTGTTTGTTGACCAAAAGTACCACACTCTCGAGAATAATGTCACTAAAACGCAAAAACTAGATTGAAATGGTCAAAATCCAAACTTGGGCTCCTTTTAGTGCTAAAACGTGCAATTGGGCTTAAAACGAGTTATGTTCCTGCATTTCGCAAACTTTTGGTGTTTGTTGACCAAAAGTACCACACTCTAGAGAATAATGTCACTAAAACGGAAAAACTAGATTGAAATGGTCAAAATCCAAACTTGGGCTCCTTTTAGTGCTAAAACGTGCAATTGGGCTTAAAACGAGTTATGTTCATGCATTTGGCAAACTTTTGGTGTTTGTTGACCAAAAGTACCACACTCTCGAGAATAATGTCACTAAAACGCAAAAACTAGATTGAAATGGTCAAAATCCAAACTTGGGCTCCTTTTAGTGCTAAAACGTGCAATTGGGCTTAAAACGAGTTATGTTCATGCATTTCGCAAACTTTTGGTGTTTGTTGACCAAAAGTACCACACTCTCGAGAATAATGTCACTAAAACGCAAAAACTAGATTGAAATGGTCAAAATCCAAACTTGGGCTCCTTTTAGTGTAAAACGTGCAATGGGCTTAAAACGAGTTATGGTGATGAATTTGGCAAACTTTTGGTGTTTGCTGACCAAAAGTACCACACTCTAGAGAATAATGTCACTAAAACGAAAAACTAGATTGAAATGGTCAAAATCCAAACTTGGGCTCCTTTTAGTGCTAAACGTGCAATTGGGCTTAAAACGAGTTATGTTCATGCATTTGGCAAACTTTTGGTGTTTGTTGACCAAAAGTACCACACTCTAGAGAATAATGTCACTAAAACGCAAAAACTAGATTGAAATGGTCAAAATCCAAACTTGGCTCCTTTTAGTGCTAAAACGTGCAATTGGGCTTAAAACGAGTTATGTTCATGCATTTGGCAAACTTTTGGTGTTTGTTGACCAAAAGTACCACACTCTCGAGAATAATGTCACTAAAACGCAAAAACTAGATTGAAATGGTCAAAATCCAAACTTGGGCTCCTTTTAGTGCTAAAACGTGCAATTGGGCTTAAAACGAGTTATGTTCATGCATTTGGCAAACTTTTGGTGTTTGTTGACCAAAGTACCACACTCTCGAGAATAATGTCACTAAAACGCAAAAACTAGATTGAAATGGTCAAAATCCAAACTTGGGCTCCTTTTAGTGCTAAAACGTGCAATTGGGCTTAAAACGAGTTATGTTCATGCATTTGGCAAACTTTTGGTGTTTGTTGACCAAAAGTACCACACTCTCGAGAATAATGTCACTAAAACGCAAAAACTAGATTGAAATGGTCAAAATCCAAACTTGGGCTCCTTTTAGTGCTAAAACGTGCAATTGGGCTTAAAACGAGTTATGTTCATGCATTTGGCAAACTTTTGGTGTTTGTTGACCAAAAGTACCACACTCTAGAGAATAATGTCACTAAAACGCAAAAACTAGATTGAAATGGTCAAAATCCAAACTTGGGCTCCTTTTAGTGCTAAAACGTGCAATTGGCTTAAACGAGTTATGTTCATGCATTTGGCAAACTTTTGGTGTTTGTTGACCAAAAGTACCACACTCTCGAGAATAATGTCACTAAAACGCAAAAACTAGATTGAAATGGTCAAAATCCAAACTTGGGCTCCTTTTAGTGCTAAAACGTGCAATTGGGCTTAAAACGAGTTATGTTCATGCATTTGGCAAACTTTTGGTGTTTGTTGACCAAAAGTACACACTCTCGAGAATAATGTCACTAAAACGCAAAAACTAGATTGAAATGGTCAAAATCCCAACTTGGGCTCCTTTTAGTGTGAAAACGTGCAATTGGGCTTCAAACGAGTTATGGTGATGAATTTGGCAAACTTTTGGTGTTTGCTGACCAAAAGTACCCCACTCTAGAGAATAATGTCACTAAAACTGAAAAACTAGATTGAAATGGTCAAAATCCAAACTTGGGCTCCTTTTAGTGCTAAAACGTGCAATTGGGCTTAAAACGAGTTATGTTCATGCATTTCGCAAACTTTTGGGTTTGTTGACCAAAAGTACCACACTCTAGAGAATAATGTCACTAAAACGCAAAAACTAGATTGAAATGGTCAAAATCCAAACTTGGGCTCCTTTAGTGCTAAAACGTGCAATTGGGCTTAAAACGAGTTATGTTCATGCATTTGGCAAACTTTTGGTGTTTGTTGACCAAAAGTACCACACTCTCGAGAATAATGTCACTAAAACGCAAAAACTAGATTGAAATGGTCAAAATCCAAACTTGGGCTCCTTTTAGTGCTAAAAACGTGCAATTGGGCTTAAAACGAGTTATGTTCATGCATTTGGCAAACTTTTGGTGTTTGTTGAACAAAAGTACCACACTCTCGAGAATAATGTCACTAAAACGTGTTAGAATCTTAAGTTTTGATGGTGACTTAGGTATGATATGGTCTAGTACTTAAAAGAACATAATTAACACTTAGGAAGGATTAGATGACATGGTTAGAACCCTGAGTTAGATCACTTGTGAATGCAAGATCATTTCCGGAAGTATTAGCACTAGAGTCACAACCGGATGCAGATTCACTTCCGAATGAATCAAGACTAGCGCTCACGGATGCGGAATCACTTCCGGATAGACTAGGACTCGCGCACGCGGATAAATGTGTCATCCCCCAGCGGCAGCGAGTAACTCACTAGGGATTTAACTTAGTCCATGAACATTAGGTACACAACCTTAAGACTAAGCTATGACTCAACCGGAAGTGAGTTTACTCCTGTTAGACTTAGACTGGCGCAGAGCGATGGAATAGATCTCACCCCAAGCGTCAGTGAGTCTACTTCGCCAAGTGAAAGCACTTCCTGTTAGATTTAGACTGGCGCAGACTGATAGAATAGAATGACCCCAAGCGTCAATGAATCAGCCTCGTCAAGTAAAATTGCTTCCTGATAGATTTAGACTGACGCAGGCTGACAGAATAGATATATCCCCAAGCGTCAGTGAATTAGCCTCGTCAAGTGGAATCACTTCCTGATAAACTTTCACTAGCGCAGACTGATAGAACACGATAACACTAAGCGTCAGTGAATGTAAGCAACGTCCAGTAGAAGTGCTTCCGATAGCTTAGTGACTAGCGCTGGCTGTTGAAGTGACCTAACACTGAGCGAGAGTGAGCAATAGTAAACAAAATCCTACATCTAGTGGATTCACTTCCGGATGGAGAAGTGCTTCCGGATACATCCTAGACTAAGTAAACTCCCACTTCATGTGATTGTGTGTTGACTTAATATACATAGCATGAATGACACACTGAGTCACTTAGGAGACTTAGAGTAAACTAACGAGACTTAAGCTGACTATTGGAATAGAGATCCCTTAGAGTCAGTAGACATTACACTAAGTCAGAACATAGTCTAAGTAAGACTACTTCCCATAGCAAACTTCCCACAACATGTGTAGTTTTACTATATCTGATTATATAAATTGCTATGTTGGACTAACCAGTATGTGCAGAACTTAGTTACACTTGCGGATGCAAATGAGCTTCCGGATGGAAAGACTCTTGGCATTGGATTTCAGAGACTAACCCTTGCAGAGCAAGATTGCCACTTCCGGATGAACGATGATCATCCGTCAGCAAGAGTACAAGAGTGAACGTCACATACTCAGAAGACAGAATGCTTTTAACAGAGCAGAGGTGTCAGGACTACTTTGCAGAGATAAAGCAATCAACCCTGCTGAAGCATTTAAGAAGATGTTCCTTCCAACTGTAACAAGAGGATAACAGACATATTCAAACAACATTGTTACCTACCAAGCATGAGGAGTATGGAAACATAATCTGAAGATTCACTCAAGGTGTCAAAGCTCATACGGCCACAAGATCAGAGTCCATAGAGAGCTTCTGATAGCAAGAGAGGATCCAATAGCAAAGCACTCTTATCATTCATGGACAAGTGCTTGGAAGACAAAGTTCCTCTATGTGATAGCAAGCAAAATGTTAGAGTCCACGAGCTTCAGATAGCAAGAGAGCTTCCGATAGTGAGTCTCTTAACATCCTGGACTTATGCTTGAGGAACGAAGTCCTCTCTGACAGCAAGCAAGAGTCGGACCGTACAAAGTGTTCAGATGTCAGAACGACTTTTGTCAGAATAGTATTGTCAGAACAGTGTTGACAGAACAGCATGGTCAGAGCACCTTTTCAGATAAAGCAAAGTCAACCCTGCTGTGCATTAATGAGGACAACGTAAACAAGGCCCCAACGTCTATAATCAAACGATCTTATTGCTCTCCAACGGCTAGATATTCAGAGACTGGTATAAAAGGATGTTTTCTTCATTTCTGAAGGGGGGCTTGAAAAAGTGAGAGAGAACAGGGCTATTATCTGAAAAACACTATTCTACATTCCTCTCATCTTCTACTCTCGGACTTTGATATGTAATATTCTTAGAGAGTGATTCATTTGTACTTAAGTGAGTAACATCATCCACTCTTTGAGAGAGTAGTTTTGAGCTTAAGTGTTTAACAAAATCAGTTCATAGAGTGAACATAATTGTAATCTTACATTTTGTAAGGGGGAGCATTTAGAAGGTTTTCTAAATCTCCATAGGTTGCAAGTTAGCCCGTAAAACTTGCGTTTGTAAGGTTGCAAGTGATCCCGTAAAACTTGCGGTAAGGTTTGCAGGTGAACCCGTTGTAAAACCTGTGGGTTGTTAGGTGAACCCGTGCTCGTAAAACCTAAAGTGTAAAGGCTTCTCTTGTGCCCGGTTTAAACAAGAATAGTGGATTGGAAATCTCAGGTGTAGCCTGGGGACTGGATGTAGGTCTGGGTGACCGAAACCAGGATAAATTTATGTGTGCATATACTTATACTTGATCATTCTATTTGCATCACATAGCTACTGACTTGTGCATAGCATTATTTATTATCATCATCACCGAGCACAAGCATCTTTCGAAAGAGTTTAAGTTTTTATTCCCTCACCCAATTCACCCCCCCCTCTTGGGTGACAGCCACGAATTTCATTTGGTATCAGAGCAGGTCACTTGTTTAAAGGATCCAACGATCTCAAGTGTAAAGACCTTGGCTGATTTGGGTTAAAATGTTTTCCAAAGGCTTTGATCATACCATTCCACCTGTGTTAGAAAATATTGATTTTTGTTGGTGGAAAGCAAGAATGGAAAGTTTTATACAATCCACTAGTTTGAAAATGTGGGATATTTTTGAAAATGATTTTGATTTCAAACCTAGAGGAAACTGGACTGAAAGGAGAAAAATTTGTTTTCCTTAAATATTAGAGCAATGCAAATTTTATACAAAGGCTTAACTGAAATGATTCCAGAAAATCAAACATTGCTCTAGTGCTAAAGACATTTGGAATACTCTTGATGTGATATATGCTTCTAACCCATCTCTTGAAAGCACAGCTGTCCAAAGCTCAACTCGTGCTCGTTATGGATCATCTACTGATGAGCTTTCTGAAGCTGATATTGAGGAAGCAGGCTTCAGTGAGGAGAGTATCCATTTCTGCCTAGAAGATTCAGAAAGTGAGGTATCTGGATCTGAACTTGAACTTTCTAAATTGCAAGATCATACAATGGTTATATACCGAATATTGTAAACTTGCAAAAGAACTTCTAGGCTTAAAAGAAAAAGATAGGAAACTTGCAAAACTAATTTCTTCTTCTACGTCCAAGTTTCCAAGGTTTCTTTTTAAAGAATTAGTGGTTCCGATAGTTAGCCCACAATCGCAGGGAAAACTTCAACAGTCTTGAAAAATGTTTTGATTGTAAACACTTGTTGAAGGAAAAAGAAGAGCTTTCAAAGAAACTGAGATTTCAAAGGAACAAAAAGCTTTTCTAAAGAAAACTAATCATGATAATGATAGAAACCCCATTTTGATTATCATTCCATTATCTGTCATTATTGTGGTAGATTAGGACATATTTCTCACACATGCAGTCTTAGAAGAAATCTAAATGTGAGAAATAAATTTGTATGGATTCCTAAAGGACAAGTAAGGTCCAGTGCTAACCAAGTAGGACCCAAGTTACAAATGGGTACCAAAACATCCTCCTAGTGCCTTACTTGTGCAGGAAAGATCAAGAGTTTCTCTTACCCCAAAGGAGAGAACTCGTGGCGATGCAACTGCTGAAAACCCTGGTACAATCATAAGAAGCAATCTGCAACCACCAGGAACAATGGTTCTGTCTCAAGGATGAGCTATCACAAGTTCCATTCAACTATCCTGAGAAGAACAAGAGAGAGTGGACTCCTCGATCAACATTGAAAGGCACTTGAATCTTAACTCTCAGAAGAAAAGTGCTTCGAACCAAGGATAAGTATAGAAGATCTTCTTGGAAAGGCATTCCGAGGTTCAGCAAGACTCAGGACTTTATCTCATCTGAACAATCAGTCAACTCTTGATAAGCATTCGTCACGCATAGATGGTGATATCATTCCTACCTTCCTCTTTACTCGAACAATCACTTGGGTAGTAAATGCATGATGGCTTAACATTTTACTCATATATGCTTAGCGAATCTTTTAAGGGCGTCTTCATGAAAGAAAATAGTTTATGCATTCACCTTGATTTTTGAAAGATCCTTTTGATATACAAACTTTCAAAACAAATTCTGATCTTCTTTAAATCTACATGACAACCATACCTCATGATAGCACTCAAAAGTTATTTCTGATTTTCCATTTCATGTGGTATCTCTTGCATCAAGCTTTTCAATGCATAAGCAGCTATGGTTTCGAGAACAATACATCCCTCTAATTACATCTTTAAGTTCTCAATCTACTAATGATCTCAGTTCAAGTTTGTGGTTTAAGAATGTTGACACAGATTATTGAAGCTTGAACAATGAATATAACCAAGAGAGAATGACAACGAAAATGTCTCTTATCAAGATGTGTGGAATGGCTATACCAACCTGAGAAACTCTCGCCCAATACACATGAGCATTTCTATCCTACATATTCTGTTGTGAAATTAAATGGATAGACTCTCTCTTGTCTACATGCATTAGAAATCTTAGGAAATGCCTTGAATTGAACTCTGCTAAGATCTGTAAACATGGCATAGAATCACAAGCATGCTATAATCTGTATTAATTTCAAGCTTGTTGATATCCTAAGAACAGTGAGATCACACTGAGCATATCTAGAAGAACTTGAGCAAAAATTCGGAAATTATTCTCGTAATCATATGCTGAAATTTGGTTGTTTTTTGTAAACCGAATTTTAGTCTTTAAATCAAACTATTCTGTGAGCATGAAAATTCCAGTATTTCATTTTTGTGAGGATGAAGATTTTTCAAAATTTCATTATGTTAAAAATTCACATGTCTTCATGATCTAACATGAACATCCTTGAGGCATATTTATTGAACTATACTTGCTTATGAACTCTGAAAGTATGCCACCTGTTTGATACTCTTTGTACTATAACATTGATATTTATCTATGAGAGTATAAATAGAGTTCATGTCTTGATAGTGAAAACTATGTGAACGTATAGACAATTTCAAAATTAGTTTTCACATAATCATTGTTCATATTTTCTTAACCAACTAGCAAGCATGATTTCTTAAAATTATTAACTTGTGGTGATTAACACAGATTGACTTGAATGTCCAGAGGATGGTCTCCAATGTTAAATCTTAAGTTCTTTCACTGACCATCAGAAAAGCACTTGTTTCCTCAAGCACATGAAGGCCCAATCATCAAGTTTGAGCAAGGATGCTTCGCAACAATCAGCGCTTTCGATAGCAGGCCAACTATTGAACCATGGGAAGAGTAGAGTGACTGCCCAGTCATGTCTGCTTTTGGTTGTAGCTCAGCTTGCCGAAGCGAATCATCAAAGCCTTGCACTAGGTTTCCACTTGAGATAGCACATCTCTTGAAGAT
>JAKELP010000055.1:2450963-2616651 GCA_029929735.1 Mimosa pudica | reverse complement strand
GCCCCGGGTCCCGACTAGCGCAGGGGCCCCTCGCGGGGCACCGGCCGTCAAAAGCGCCACGCGTGGGCTCCACTGGCAGCGAACTGCGGCTGGTTCGCAGGCCCACGGGGGCGAGGAGCACGCAAGGGCGCCGAATTCGTTTTCACGTCCCCCGAAGAGGCGGTCCGCCAGAGGAAGGCCTCCGGGAAGCTCTCCTGCGTTCCGAGGCGAGAGCGTGGGAGCTCGCGCCTGCATCTCGCCGCCGCAAAACAGTAGGGGGTGGACGGGGGGACGGGAGGAGCAAAAAGGGGTGCAACACGAGGACTTCCCAGGAGGTCACCCATCCTAGTACTACTCTCGCCCAAGCACGCTTAACTGCGGAGTTCTGATGGGATCCGGTGCATTAGTGCTGGTATGATCGCACACGACAAGTGCCCCGCAATCAATTCCTATAACCCCTCGCGTCTGGCCCAGGCCCGCGACAGGGTGGGCGGTTTTGATCTCTACTAGTCACAAGGTTCACACGCGATGGTCGACCCACCGAGAGCGTAGGTCTCACGCCGTAGCTGAGCATCCTGAGCTCCCTTCTTGCTTTCGACAGTCCACGCTACCTCGGTGCAGCAGGAGTCGCATTTTTGCATCACTTCCCACGAGGTCACCCATCCAAGCACTACTCTCGCCCGAGCACGCTTAACTGCCCAGTTTTTGGACTCGCACGGATTTCGCGAGGCTCGGCCCCGGATTCGGCAGGATGCCCCAGTTCGGGGCGCTCGCCCCGGGTCCCGACTAGCGCAGGGGCCCCACGCGGGGCCCCGGCCGTCAAAAGCGCCACGCGTGGCTCCACGGCAGCGAACTGCGGCTGGTTCGCAGAGGCCCACGGGGGCGAGGAGCACGCAAAGGGCGCCGAATTCGTTTTCACGTCCCCCGAAGAGGCGGTCCGCCAGAGGAAGGCCTCCCGAAGACTCTCCTGCGTTCCGAGGCGAGAGCGTGGAGCTCGCGCCTGCATCTCGCCGCCGCAAAACAGTAGGGGGTGGACGGGGGGAGGGAGGAGCAAAAAGGGGTGCAACACGAGGACTTCCCAGGAGGTCACCCATCCTAGTACTACTCTCGCCCAAGCACGCTTAACTGCGGAGTTCTGATGGGATCCGGTGCATTAGTGCTGGTTGATCGCACCCGACAAGTGCCCCGCAATCAATTCTATAACCCTCGCGTCTGGCCCAGCCCGCGACAGGGTGGGCGGTTTTGATCTCTACTAGTCACAAGGTTCACACGCGATGGTTAGACCCACCGAGAGCGTAGGTCTCACGCCGTAGCTGAGCATCCTGAGCTCCCTTCTTGCTTTCGACAGTCCACGCTACCTCGGTTGCAGCAGGAGTCGCATTTTTGCATCACTTCCCACGAGGTCACCCATCCAAGCACTACTCTCGCCCGAGCACGCTTAACTGCCCAGTTTTTGGACTCGCACGGATTTCGCGAGGCTCGCGCCCCGGATTCGGCAGGATCGCCCCAGTTCGGGGCGCTCGCCCCGGGTCCCGACTAGCGCAGGGGCCCCTCGCGGGGCCCGGCCGTCAAAAGCGCCACGCGTGGGCTCCACGGCAGCGAACTGCGGCTGGTTCGCAGGCCCACGGGGGCGAGGAGCACGCAAAGGGCGCCGAATTCGTTTTCACGTCCCCCGAAGAGGCGGTCCGCCAGAGGAAGGGCCTCCCGGAAGCTCTCCTGCGTTCCGAGGCGAGAGCGTGGGAGCTCGCGCCTGCATCTCGCCGCCGCAAAAACAGTAGGGGTGGACGGGGGGAGGGAGGAGCAAAAAGGGGTGCAACACGAGGACTTCCCAGGAGGTCACCATCCTAGTACTACTCTCGGCCAAGCACGCTTAACTGCGGAGTTCTGATGGGATCCGGTGCATTAGTGCTGGTATGATCGCACCCGACAAGTGCCCCGCAATCAATTCCTATAACCCTCGCGTCTGGCCCAGCCCGCGACAGGGTGGGCGGTTTTGATCTCTACTAGTCACAAGGTTCACACGCGATGGTTAGACCCACCGAGAGCGTAGGTCTCACGCCGTAGCTGAGCATCCTGAGCTCCCTTCTTGCTTTCGACAGTCCACGCTACCTCGGTGCAGCAGGAGTCGCATTTTTGCATCACTTCCCACGAGGTCACCCATCCAAGCACTACTCTCGCCCGAGCACGCTTAACTGCCCAGTTTTTGGACTCGCACGGATTTCGCGAGGCTCGCGCCCCGGATTCGGCAGGATCGCCCCAGTTCGGGGCGCTCGCCCCGGTCCCGACTAGCGCAGGGGCCCTCGCGGGGCCCGGCCGTCAAAAGCGCCACGCGTGGGCTCCACGGCAGCGAACTGCGGCTGGTTCGCAGGCCCACGGGGGCGAGGAGCACGCAAAGGGCGCCGAATTCGTTTTCACGTCCCCCGAAGAGGCGGTCCGCCAGAGGAAGGGCCTCCCGGGAAGCTCTCCTGCGTTCCGAGGCGAGAGCGTGGGAGCTCGCGCCTGCATCTCGCCGCCGCAAAACAGTAGGGGGTGGACGGGGGAGGGAGGAGCAAAAAGGGGTGCAACACGAGGACTTCCCAGGAGGTCACCCATCCTAGTACTACTCTCGCCCAAGCACGCTTAACTGCGGAGTTCTGATGGGATCCGGTGCATTAGTGCTGGTATGATCGCACCCGACAAGTGCCCGCAATCAATTCCTATAACCCCTCGCGTCTGGCCCAGCCCGCGACAGGGTGGGCGGTTTTGATCTCTACTAGTCACAAGGTTCACACGCGATGGTTAGACCCACCGAGAGCGTAGGTCTCACGCCGTAGCTGAGCATCCTGAGCTCCCTTCTTGCTTTCGACAGTCCACGCTACCTCGGTGCAGCAGGAGTCGCATTTTTGCATCACTTCCCACGAGGTCACCCATCCAAGCACTACTCTCGCCCGAGCACGCTTAACTGCCCAGTTTTTGGACTCGCACGGATTTCGCGAGGCTCGCGCCCCGGATTCGGCAGGATCGCCCCAGTTCGGGGCGCTCGCCCCGGGTCCCGACTAGCGCAGGGGCCCCTCGCGGGGCCCGGCCGTCAAAAGCGCCACGCGTGGGCTCCACGGCAGCGAACTGCGGCTGGTTCGCAGGCCCACGGGGCGGGAGGAGCACGCAAAGGGCGCCGAATTCGTTTTCACGTCCCCCGAAGAGGCGGTCCGCCAGAGGAAGGGCCTCCCGGGAAGCTCTCCTGCGTTCCGAGGCGAGAGCGTGGGAGCTCGCGCCTGCATCTCGCCGCCGCAAAACAGTAGGGGGTGGACGGGGGGAGGGAGGAGCAAAAAGGGGTGCAACACGAGGACTTCCCAGGAGGTCACCCATCCTAGTACTACTCTCGCCCAAGCACGCTTAACTGCGGAGTTCTGATGGGATCCGGTGCATTAGTGCTGGTATGATCGCACCCGACAAGTGCCCCGCAATCAATTCCTATAACCCCTCGCGTCTGGCCCAGCCCGCGACAGGGTGGGCGTTTTGATCTCTACTAGTCACAAGGTTCACACGCGATGGTTAGACCCACCGAGAGCGTAGGTCTCACGCCGTAGCTGAGCATCCTGAGCTCCCTTCTTGCTTTCGACAGTCCACGCTACCTCGGTGCAGCAGGAGTCGCATTTTTGCATCACTTCCCACGAGGTCACCCATCCAAGCACTACTCTCGCCCGAGCACGCTTAACTGCCCAGTTTTTGGACTCGCACGGATTTCGCGAGGCTCGCCCCGGATTCGGCAGGATCGCCCCAGTTCGGGGCGCTCGCCCCGGGTCCCGACTAGCGCAGGGGCCCCTCGCGGGGCCCGGCCGTCAAAAGCGCCACGCGTGGGCTCCACGGCAGCGAACTGCGGCTGGTTCGCAGGCCCACGGGGGCGAGGAGCACGCAAAGGGCGCCGAATTCGTTTTCACGTCCCCCGAAGAGGCGGTCCGCCAGAGGAAGGGCCTCCCGGGAAGCTCTCCTGCGTTCCGAGGCGAGAGCGTGGGAGCTCGCGCCTGCATCTCGCCGCCGCAAAACAGTAGGGGTGGACGGGGGGAGGGAGGAGCAAAAAGGGGTGCAACACGAGGACTTCCCAGGAGGTCACCCATCCTAGTACTACTCTCGCCCAAGCACGCTTAACTGCGGAGTTCTGATGGGATCCGGTGCATTAGTGCTGGTATGATCGCACCCGACAAGTGCCCCGCAATCAATTCCTATAACCCCTCGCGTCTGGCCCAGCCCGCGACAGGGTGGGCGGTTTTGATCTCTACTAGTCACAAGGTTCACACGCGATGGTTAGACCCACCGAGAGCGTAGGTCTCACGCCGTAGCTGAGCATCCTGAGCTCCCTTCTTGCTTTCGACAGTCCACGCTACCTCGGTGCAGCAGGAGTCGCATTTTTGCATCACTTCCCACGAGGTCACCCATCCAAGCACTACTCTCGCCCGAGCACGCTTAACTGCCCAGTTTTTGGACTCGCACGGATTTCGCGAGGCTCGCGCCCCGGATTCGGCAGGATCGCCCCAGTTCGGGGCGCTCGCCCCGGGTCCCGACTAGCGCAGGGGCCCCTCGCGGGGCCCGGCCGTCAAAAGCGCCACGCGTGGGCTCCACGGCAGCGAACTGCGGCTGGTTCGCAGGCCCACGGGGGCGAGGAGCACGCAAAGGGCGCCGAATTCGTTTTCACGTCCCCCGAAGAGGCGGTCCGCCAGAGGAAGGGCCTCCCGGGAAGCTCTCCTGCGTTCCGAGGCGAGAGCGTGGGAGCTCGCGCCTGCATCTCGCCGCCGCAAAACAGTAGGGGGTGGACGGGGGGAGGGAGGAGCAAAAAGGGGTGCAACACGAGGACTTCCCAGGAGGTCACCCATCCTAGTACTACTCTCGCCCAAGCACGCTTAACTGCGGAGTTCTGATGGGATCCGGTGCATTAGTGCTGGTATGATCGCACCCGACAAGTGCCCCGCAATCAATTCCTATAACCCCTCGCGTCTGGCCCAGCCCGCGACAGGGTGGGCGGTTTTGATCTCTACTAGTCACAAGGTTCACACGCGATGGTTAGACCCACCGAGAGCGTAGGTCTCACGCCGTAGCTGAGCATCCTGAGCTCCCTTCTTGCTTTCGACAGTCCACGCTACCTCGGTGCAGCAGGAGTCGCATT
Organism: Mimosa pudica; assembly: GCA_029929735.1. NCBI lineage: Eukaryota > Viridiplantae > Streptophyta > Magnoliopsida > Fabales > Fabaceae > Mimosa > Mimosa pudica. The sequence goes on along the minus strand of JAKELP010000055.1, from coordinate 2,611,535 downwards.
TTTGCATCACTTCCCACGAGGTCACCCATCCAAGCACTACTCTCGCCCGAGCACGCTTAACTGCCCAGTTTTTGGACTCGCACGGATTTCGCGAGGCTCGCGCCCCGGATTCGGCAGGATCGCCCCAGTTCGGGGCGCTCGCCCCGGGTCCCGACTAGCGCAGGGGCCCCTCGCGGGGCCCGGCCGTCAAAAGCGCCACGCGTGGGCTCCACGGCAGCGAACTGCGGCTGGTTCGCAGGCCCACGGGGGCGAGGAGCACGCAAAGGGCGCCGAATTCGTTTTCACGTCCCCCGAAGAGGCGGTCCGCCAGAGGAAGGGCCTCCCGGGAAGCTCTCCTGCGTTCCGAGGCGAGAGCGTGGGAGCTCGCGCCTGCATCTCGCCGCCGCAAAACAGTAGGGGGTGGACGGGGGGAGGGAGGAGCAAAAAGGGGTGCAACACGAGGACTTCCCAGGAGGTCACCCATCCTAGTACTACTCTCGCCCAAGCACGCTTAACTGCGGAGTTCTGATGGGATCCGGTGCATTAGTGCTGGTATGATCGCACCCGACAAGTGCCCCGCAATCAATTCCTATAACCCCTCGCGTCTGGCCCAGCCCGCGACAGGGTGGGCGGTTTTGATCTCTACTAGTCACAAGGTTCACACGCGATGGTTAGACCCACCGAGAGCGTAGGTCTCACGCCGTAGCTGAGCATCCTGAGCTCCCTTCTTGCTTTCGACAGTCCACGCTACCTCGGTGCAGCAGGAGTCGCATTTTTGCATCACTTCCCACGAGGTCACCCATCCAAGCACTACTCTCGCCCGAGCACGCTTAACTGCCCAGTTTTTGGACTCGCACGGATTTCGCGAGGCTCGCGCCCCGGATTCGGCAGGATCGCCCCAGTTCGGGGCGCTCGCCCCGGGTCCCGACTAGCGCAGGGGCCCCTCGCGGGGCCCGGCCGTCAAAAGCGCCACGCGTGGGCTCCACGGCAGCGAACTGCGGCTGGTTCGCAGGCCCACGGGGGCGAGGAGCACGCAAAGGGCGCCGAATTCGTTTTCACGTCCCCCGAAGAGGCGGTCCGCCAGAGGAAGGGCCTCCCGGGAAGCTCTCCTGCGTTCCGAGGCGAGAGCGTGGGAGCTCGCGCCTGCATCTCGCCGCCGCAAAACAGTAGGGGGTGGACGGGGGGAGGGAGGAGCAAAAAGGGGTGCAACACGAGGACTTCCCAGGAGGTCACCCATCCTAGTACTACTCTCGCCCAAGCACGCTTAACTGCGGAGTTCTGATGGGATCCGGTGCATTAGTGCTGGTATGATCGCACCCGACAAGTGCCCCGCAATCAATTCCTATAACCCCTCGCGTCTGGCCCAGCCCGCGACAGGGTGGGCGGTTTTGATCTCTACTAGTCACAAGGTTCACACGCGATGGTTAGACCCACCGAGAGCGTAGGTCTCACGCCGTAGCTGAGCATCCTGAGCTCCCTTCTTGCTTTCGACAGTCCACGCTACCTCGGTGCAGCAGGAGTCGCATTTTTGCATCACTTCCCACGAGGTCACCCATCCAAGCACTACTCTCGCCCGAGCACGCTTAACTGCCCAGTTTTTGGACTCGCACGGATTTCGCGAGGCTCGCGCCCCGGATTCGGCAGGATCGCCCCAGTTCGGGGCGCTCGCCCCGGGTCCCGACTAGCGCAGGGGCCCCTCGCGGGGCCCGGCCGTCAAAAGCGCCACGCGTGGGCTCCACGGCAGCGAACTGCGGCTGGTTCGCAGGCCCACGGGGGCGAGGAGCACGCAAAGGGCGCCGAATTCGTTTTCACGTCCCCCGAAGAGGCGGTCCGCCAGAGGAAGGGCCTCCGGGAAGCTCTCCTGCGTTCCGAGGCGAGAGCGTGGGAGCTCGCGCCTGCATCTCGCCGCCGCAAAACAGTAGGGGGTGGACGGGGGGAGGGAGGAGCAAAAAGGGGTGCAACACGAGGACTTCCCAGGAGGTCACCCATCCTAGTACTACTCTCGCCCAAGCACGCTTAACTGCGGAGTTCTGATGGGATCCGGTGCATTAGTGCTGGTATGATCGCACCCGACAAGTGCCCCGCAATCAATTCCTATAACCCCTCGCGTCTGGCCCAGCCCGCGACAGGGTGGGCGGTTTTGATCTCTACTAGTCACAAGGTTCACACGCGATGGTTAGACCCACCGAGAGCGTAGGTCTCACGCCGTAGCTGAGCATCCTGAGCTCCCTTCTTGCTTTCGACAGTCCACGCTACCTCGGCAGCAGGAGTCGCATTTTTGCATCACTTCCCACGAGGTCACCCATCCAAGCACTACTCTCGCCCGAGCACGCTTAACTGCCCAGTTTTTGGACTCGCACGGATTTCGCGAGGCTCGCGCCCCGGATTCGGCAGGATCGCCCCAGTTCGGGGCGCTCGCCCCGGGTCCCGACTAGCGCAGGGGCCCCTCGCGGGGCCCGGCCGTCAAAAGCGCCACGCGTGGGCTCCACGGCAGCGAACTGCGGCTGGTTCGCAGGCCCACGGGGGCGAGGAGCACGCAAAGGGCGCCGAATTCGTTTTCACGTCCCCCGAAGAGGCGGTCCGCCAGAGGAAGGGCCTCCCGGGAAGCTCTCCTGCGTTCCGAGGCGAGAGCGTGGGAGCTCGCGCCTGCATCTCGCCGCCGCAAAACAGTAGGGGGTGGACGGGGGGAGGGAGGAGCAAAAAGGGGTGCAACACGAGGACTTCCCAGGAGGTCACCCATCCTAGTACTACTCTCGCCCAAGCACGCTTAACTGCGGAGTTCTGATGGGATCCGGTGCATTAGTGCTGGTATGATCGCACCCGACAAGTGCCCCGCAATCAATTCCTATAACCCCTCGCGTCTGGCCCAGCCCGCGACAGGGTGGGCGGTTTTGATCTCTACTAGTCACAAGGTTCACACGCGATGGTTAGACCCACCGAGAGCGTAGGTCTCACGCCGTAGCTGAGCATCCTGAGCTCCCTTCTTGCTTTCGACAGTCCACGCTACCTCGGTGCAGCAGGAGTCGCATTTTTGCATCACTTCCCACGAGGTCACCCATCCAAGCACTACTCTCGCCCGAGCACGCTTAACTGCCCAGTTTTTGGACTCGCACGGATTTCGCGAGGCTCGCGCCCCGGATTCGGCAGGATCGCCCCAGTTCGGGGCGCTCGCCCCGGGTCCCGACTAGCGCAGGGGCCCCTCGCGGGGCCCGGCCGTCAAAAGCGCCACGCGTGGGCTCCACGGCAGCGAACTGCGGCTGGTTCGCAGGCCCACGGGGGCGAGGAGCACGCAAAGGGCGCCGAATTCGTTTTCACGTCCCCCGAAGAGGCGGTCCGCCAGAGGAAGGGCCTCCCGGGAAGCTCTCCTGCGTTCCGAGGCGAGAGCGTGGGAGCTCGCGCCTGCATCTCGCCGCCGCAAAACAGTAGGGGGTGGACGGGGGGAGGGAGGAGCAAAAAGGGGTGCAACACGAGGACTTCCCAGGAGGTCACCCATCCTAGTACTACTCTCGCCCAAGCACGCTTAACTGCGGAGTTCTGATGGGATCCGGTGCATTAGTGCTGGTATGATCGCACCCGACAAGTGCCCCGCAATCAATTCCTATAACCCTCGCGTCTGGCCCAGCCCGCGACAGGGTGGGCGGTTTTGATCTCTACTAGTCACAAGGTTCACACGCGATGGTTAGACCCACCGAGAGCGTAGGTCTCACGCCGTAGCTGAGCATCCTGAGCTCCCTTCTTGCTTTCGACAGTCCACGCTACCTCGGTGCAGCAGGAGTCGCATTTTTGCATCACTTCCCACGAGGTCACCCATCCAAGCACTACTCTCGCCCGAGCACGCTTAACTGCCCAGTTTTTGGACTCGCACGGATTTCGCGAGGCTCGCGCCCCGGATTCGGCAGGATCGCCCCAGTTCGGGGCGCTCGCCCCGGGTCCCGACTAGCGCAGGGGCCCCTCGCGGGGCCCGGCCGTCAAAAGCGCCACGCGTGGGCTCCACGGCAGCGAACTGCGGCTGGTTCGCAGGCCCACGGGGGCGAGGAGCACGCAAAGGGCGCCGAATTCGTTTTCACGTCCCCCGAAGAGGCGGTCCGCCAGAGGAAGGGCCTCCCGGGAAGCTCTCCTGCGTTCCGAGGCGAGAGCGTGGGAGCTCGCGCCTGCATCTCGCCGCCGCAAAACAGTAGGGGGTGGACGGGGGGAGGGAGGAGCAAAAAGGGGTGCAACACGAGGACTTCCCAGGAGGTCACCCATCCTAGTACTACTCTCGCCCAAGCACGCTTAACTGCGGAGTTCTGATGGGATCCGGTGCATTAGTGCTGGTATGATCGCACCCGACAAGTGCCCCGCAATCAATTCCTATAACCCCTCGCGTCTGGCCCAGCCCGCGACAGGGTGGGCGGTTTTGATCTCTACTAGTCACAAGGTTCACACGCGATGGTTAGACCCACCGAGAGCGTAGGTCTCACGCCGTAGCTGAGCATCCTGAGCTCCCTTCTTGCTTTCGACAGTCCACGCTACCTCGGTGCAGCAGGAGTCGCATTTTTGCATCACTTCCCACGAGGTCACCCATCCAAGCACTACTCTCGCCCGAGCACGCTTAACTGCCCAGTTTTTGGACTCGCACGGATTTCGCGAGGCTCGCGCCCCGGATTCGGCAGGATCGCCCCAGTTCGGGGCGCTCGCCCCGGGTCCCGACTAGCGCAGGGGCCCCTCGCGGGGCCCGGCCGTCAAAAGCGCCACGCGTGGGCTCCACGGCAGCGAACTGCGGCTGGTTCGCAGGCCCACGGGGGCGAGGAGCACGCAAAGGGCGCCGAATTCGTTTTCACGTCCCCCGAAGAGGCGGTCCGCCAGAGGAAGGGCCTCCCGGGAAGCTCTCCTGCGTTCCGAGGCGAGAGCGTGGGAGCTCGCGCCTGCATCTCGCCGCCGCAAAACAGTAGGGGTGGACGGGGGGAGGGAGGAGCAAAAAGGGGTGCAACACGAGGACTTCCCAGGAGGTCACCCATCCTAGTACTACTCTCGCCCAAGCACGCTTAACTGCGGAGTTCTGATGGGATCCGGTGCATTAGTGCTGGTATGATCGCACCCGACAAGTGCCCCGCAATCAATTCCTATAACCCCTCGCGTCTGGCCCAGCCCGCGACAGGGTGGGCGGTTTTGATCTCTACTAGTCACAAGGTTCACACGCGATGGTTAGACCCACCGAGAGCGTAGGTCTCACGCCGTAGCTGAGCATCCTGAGCTCCCTTCTTGCTTTCGACAGTCCACGCTACCTCGGTGCAGCAGGAGTCGCATTTTTGCATCACTTCCCACGAGGTCACCCATCCAAGCACTACTCTCGCCCGAGCACGCTTAACTGCCCAGTTTTTGGACTCGCACGGATTTCGCGAGGCTCGCGCCCCGGATTCGGCAGGATCGCCCCAGTTCGGGGCGCTCGCCCCGGGTCCCGACTAGCGCAGGGGCCCCTCGCGGGGCCCGGCCGTCAAAAGCGCCACGCGTGGGCTCCACGGCAGCGAACTGCGGCTGGTTCGCAGGCCCACGGGGGCGAGGAGCACGCAAAGGGCGCCGAATTCGTTTTCACGTCCCCCGAAGAGGCGGTCCGCCAGAGGAAGGGCCTCCCGGGAAGCTCTCCTGCGTTCCGAGGCGAGAGCGTGGGAGCTCGCGCCTGCATCTCGCCGCCGCAAAACAGTAGGGGGTGGACGGGGGGAGGGAGGAGCAAAAAGGGGTGCAACACGAGGACTTCCCAGGAGGTCACCCATCCTAGTACTACTCTCGCCCAAGCACGCTTAACTGCGGAGTTCTGATGGGATCCGGTGCATTAGTGCTGGTATGATCGCACCCGACAAGTGCCCCGCAATCAATTCCTATAACCCCTCGCGTCTGGCCCAGCCCGCGACAGGGTGGGCGGTTTTGATCTCTACTAGTCACAAGGTTCACACGCGATGGTTAGACCCACCGAGAGCGTAGGTCTCACGCCGTAGCTGAGCATCCTGAGCTCCCTTCTTGCTTTCGACAGTCCACGCTACCTCGGTGCAGCAGGAGTCGCATTTTTGCATCACTTCCCACGAGGTCACCCATCCAAGCACTACTCTCGCCCGAGCACGCTTAACTGCCCAGTTTTTGGACTCGCACGGATTTCGCGAGGCTCGCGCCCCGGATTCGGCAGGATCGCCCCAGTTCGGGGCGCTCGCCCCGGGTCCCGACTAGCGCAGGGGCCCCTCGCGGGGCCCGGCCGTCAAAAGCGCCACGCGTGGGCTCCACGGCAGCGAACTGCGGCTGGTTCGCAGGCCCACGGGGGCGAGGAGCACGCAAAGGGCGCCGAATTCGTTTTCACGTCCCCCGAAGAGGCGGTCCGCCAGAGGAAGGGCCTCCCGGGAAGCTCTCCTGCGTTCCGAGGCGAGAGCGTGGGAGCTCGCGCCTGCATCTCGCCGCCGCAAAACAGTAGGGGGTGGACGGGGGGAGGGAGGAGCAAAAAGGGGTGCAACACGAGGACTTCCCAGGAGGTCACCCATCCTAGTACTACTCTCGCCCAAGCACGCTTAACTGCGGAGTTCTGATGGGATCCGGTGCATTAGTGCTGGTATGATCGCACCCGACAAGTGCCCCGCAATCAATTCCTATAACCCCTCGCGTCTGGCCCAGCCCGCGACAGGGTGGGCGGTTTTGATCTCTACTAGTCACAAGGTTCACACGCGATGGTTAGACCCACCGAGAGCGTAGGTCTCACGCCGTAGCTGAGCATCCTGAGCTCCCTTCTTGCTTTCGACAGTCCACGCTACCTCGGTGCAGCAGGAGTCGCATTTTTGCATCACTTCCCACGAGGTCACCCATCCAAGCACTACTCTCGCCCGAGCACGCTTAACTGCCCAGTTTTTGGACTCGCACGGATTTCGCGAGGCTCGCGCCCCGGATTCGGCAGGATCGCCCCAGTTCGGGGCGCTCGCCCCGGGTCCCGACTAGCGCAGGGGCCCCTCGCGGGGCCCGGCCGTCAAAAGCGCCACGCGTGGGCTCCACGGCAGCGAACTGCGGCTGGTTCGCAGGCCCACGGGGGCGAGGAGCACGCAAAGGGCGCCGAATTCGTTTTCACGTCCCCCGAAGAGGCGGTCCGCCAGAGGAAGGGCCTCCCGGGAAGCTCTCCTGCGTTCCGAGGCGAGAGCGTGGGAGCTCGCGCCTGCATCTCGCCGCCGCAAAACAGTAGGGGGTGGACGGGGGGAGGGAGGAGCAAAAAGGGGTGCAACACGAGGACTTCCCAGGAGGTCACCCATCCTAGTACTACTCTCGCCCAAGCACGCTTAACTGCGGAGTTCTGATGGGATCCGGTGCATTAGTGCTGGTATGATCGCACCCGACAAGTGCCCCGCAATCAATTCCTATAACCCCTCGCGTCTGGCCCAGCCCGCGACAGGGTGGGCGGTTTTGATCTCTACTAGTCACAAGGTTCACACGCGATGGTTAGACCCACCGAGAGCGTAGGTCTCACGCCGTAGCTGAGCATCCTGAGCTCCCTTCTTGCTTTCGACAGTCCACGCTACCTCGGTGCAGCAGGAGTCGCATTTTTGCATCACTTCCCACGAGGTCACCCATCCAAGCACTACTCTCGCCCGAGCACGCTTAACTGCCCAGTTTTTGGACTCGCACGGATTTCGCGAGGCTCGCGCCCCGGATTCGGCAGGATCGCCCCAGTTCGGGGCGCTCGCCCCGGGTCCCGACTAGCGCAGGGGCCCCTCGCGGGGCCCGGCCGTCAAAAGCGCCACGCGTGGGCTCCACGGCAGCGAACTGCGGCTGGTTCGCAGGCCCACGGGGGCGAGGAGCACGCAAAGGGCGCCGAATTCGTTTTCACGTCCCCCGAAGAGGCGGTCCGCCAGAGGAAGGGCCTCCCGGGAAGCTCTCCTGCGTTCCGAGGCGAGAGCGTGGGAGCTCGCGCCTGCATCTCGCCGCCGCAAAACAGTAGGGGGTGGACGGGGGGAGGGAGGAGCAAAAAGGGGTGCAACACGAGGACTTCCCAGGAGGTCACCCATCCTAGTACTACTCTCGCCCAAGCACGCTTAACTGCGGAGTTCTGATGGGATCCGGTGCATTAGTGCTGGTATGATCGCACCCGACAAGTGCCCCGCAATCAATTCCTATAACCCCTCGCGTCTGGCCCAGCCCGCGACAGGGTGGGCGGTTTTGATCTCTACTAGTCACAAGGTTCACACGCGATGGTTAGACCCACCGAGAGCGTAGGTCTCACGCCGTAGCTGAGCATCCTGAGCTCCCTTCTTGCTTTCGACAGTCCACGCTACCTCGGTGCAGCAGGAGTCGCATTTTTGCATCACTTCCCACGAGGTCACCCATCCAAGCACTACTCTCGCCCGAGCACGCTTAACTGCCCAGTTTTTGGACTCGCACGGATTTCGCGAGGCTCGCGCCCCGGATTCGGCAGGATCGCCCCAGTTCGGGGCGCTCGCCCCGGGTCCCGACTAGCGCAGGGGCCCCTCGCGGGGCCCGGCCGTCAAAAGCGCCACGCGTGGGCTCCACGGCAGCGAACTGCGGCTGGTTCGCAGGCCCACGGGGGCGAGGAGCACGCAAAGGGCGCCGAATTCGTTTTCACGTCCCCCGAAGAGGCGGTCCGCCAGAGGAAGGGCCTCCCGGGAAGCTCTCCTGCGTTCCGAGGCGAGAGCGTGGGAGCTCGCGCCTGCATCTCGCCGCCGCAAAACAGTAGGGGGTGGACGGGGGGAGGGAGGAGCAAAAAGGGGTGCAACACGAGGACTTCCCAGGAGGTCACCCATCCTAGTACTACTCTCGCCCAAGCACGCTTAACTGCGGAGTTCTGATGGGATCCGGTGCATTAGTGCTGGTATGATCGCACCCGACAAGTGCCCCGCAATCAATTCCTATAACCCCTCGCGTCTGGCCCAGCCCGCGACAGGGTGGGCGGTTTTGATCTCTACTAGTCACAAGGTTCACACGCGATGGTTAGACCCACCGAGAGCGTAGGTCTCACGCCGTAGCTGAGCATCCTGAGCTCCCTTCTTGCTTTCGACAGTCCACGCTACCTCGGTGCAGCAGGAGTCGCATTTTTGCATCACTTCCCACGAGGTCACCCATCCAAGCACTACTCTCGCCCGAGCACGCTTAACTGCCCAGTTTTTGGACTCGCACGGATTTCGCGAGGCTCGCGCCCCGGATTCGGCAGGATCGCCCCAGTTCGGGGCGCTCGCCCCGGGTCCCGACTAGCGCAGGGGCCCCTCGCGGGGCCCGGCCGTCAAAAGCGCCACGCGTGGGCTCCACGGCAGCGAACTGCGGCTGGTTCGCAGGCCCACGGGGGCGAGGAGCACGCAAAGGGCGCCGAATTCGTTTTCACGTCCCCCGAAGAGGCGGTCCGCCAGAGGAAGGGCCTCCCGGGAAGCTCTCCTGCGTTCCGAGGCGAGAGCGTGGGAGCTCGCGCCTGCATCTCGCCGCCGCAAAACAGTAGGGGGTGGACGGGGGGGAGGGAGGAGCAAAAAGGGGTGCAACACGAGGACTTCCCAGGAGGTCACCCATCCTAGTACTACTCTCGCCCAAGCACGCTTAACTGCGGAGTTCTGATGGGATCCGGTGCATTAGTGCTGGTATGATCGCACCCGACAAGTGCCCCGCAATCAATTCCTATAACCCCTCGCGTCTGGCCCAGCCCGCGACAGGGTGGGCGGTTTTGATCTCTACTAGTCACAAGGTTCACACGCGATGGTTAGACCCACCGAGAGCGTAGGTCTCACGCCGTAGCTGAGCATCCTGAGCTCCCTTCTTGCTTTCGACAGTCCACGCTACCTCGGTGCAGCAGGAGTCGCATTTTTGCATCACTTCCCACGAGGTCACCCATCCAAGCACTACTCTCGCCCGAGCACGCTTAACTGCCCAGTTTTTGGACTCGCACGGATTTCGCGAGGCTCGCGCCCCGGATTCGGCAGGATCGCCCCAGTTCGGGGCGCTCGCCCCGGGTCCCGACTAGCGCAGGGGCCCCTCGCGGGGCCCGGCCGTCAAAAGCGCCACGCGTGGGCTCCACGGCAGCGAACTGCGGCTGGTTCGCAGGCCCACGGGGGCGAGGAGCACGCAAAGGGCGCCGAATTCGTTTTCACGTCCCCCGAAGAGGCGGTCCGCCAGAGGAAGGGCCTCCCGGGAAGCTCTCCTGCGTTCCGAGGCGAGAGCGTGGGAGCTCGCGCCTGCATCTCGCCGCCGCAAAACAGTAGGGGGTGGACGGGGGGAGGGAGGAGCAAAAAGGGGTGCAACACGAGGACTTCCCAGGAGGTCACCCATCCTAGTACTACTCTCGCCAAGCACGCTTAACTGCGGAGTTCTGATGGGATCCGGTGCATTAGTGCTGGTATGATCGCACCCGACAAGTGCCCCGCAATCAATTCCTATAACCCCTCGCGTCTGGCCCAGCCCGCGACAGGGTGGGCGGTTTTGATCTCTACTAGTCACAAGGTTCACACGCGATGGTTAGACCCACCGAGAGCGTAGGTCTCACGCCGTAGCTGAGCATCCTGAGCTCCCTTCTTGCTTTCGACAGTCCACGCTACCTCGGTGCAGCAGGAGTCGCATTTTTGCATCACTTCCCACGAGGTCACCCATCCAAGCACTACTCTCGCCCGAGCACGCTTAACTGCCCAGTTTTTGGACTCGCACGGATTTCGCGAGGCTCGCGCCCCGGATTCGGCAGGATCGCCCCAGTTCGGGGCGCTCGCCCCGGGTCCCGACTAGCGCAGGGGCCCCTCGCGGGGCCGGCCGTCAAAAGCGCCACGCGTGGGCTCCACGGCAGCGAACTGCGGCTGGTTCGCAGGCCCACGGGGGCGAGGAGCACGCAAAGGGCGCCGAATTCGTTTTCACGTCCCCCGAAGAGGCGGTCCGCCAGAGGAAGGGCCTCCCGGGAAGCTCTCCTGCGTTCCGAGGCGAGAGCGTGGGAGCTCGCGCCTGCATCTCGCCGCCGCAAAACAGTAGGGGGTGGACGGGGGGAGGGAGGAGCAAAAAGGGGTGCAACACGAGGACTTCCCAGGAGGTCACCCATCCTAGTACTACTCTCGCCCAAGCACGCTTAACTGCGGAGTTCTGATGGGATCCGGTGCATTAGTGCTGGTATGATCGCACCCGACAAGTGCCCCGCAATCAATTCCTATAACCCCTCGCGTCTGGCCCAGCCCGCGACAGGGTGGGCGGTTTTGATCTCTACTAGTCACAAGGTTCACACGCGATGGTTAGACCCACCGAGAGCGTAGGTCTCACGCCGTAGCTGAGCATCCTGAGCTCCCTTCTTGCTTTCGACAGTCCACGCTACCTCGGTGCAGCAGGAGTCGCATTTTTGCATCACTTCCCACGAGGTCACCCATCCAAGCACTACTCTCGCCCGAGCACGCTTAACTGCCCAGTTTTTGGACTCGCACGGATTTCGCGAGGCTCGCGCCCCGGATTCGGCAGGATCGCCCCAGTTCGGGGCGCTCGCCCCGGGTCCCGACTAGCGCAGGGGCCCCTCGCGGGGCCCGGCCGTCAAAAGCGCCACGCGTGGGCTCCACGGCAGCGAACTGCGGCTGGTTCGCAGGCCCACGGGGGCGAGGAGCACGCAAAGGGCGCCGAATTCGTTTTCACGTCCCCCGAAGAGGCGGTCCGCCAGAGGAAGGGCCTCCCGGGAAGCTCTCCTGCGTTCCGAGGCGAGAGCGTGGGAGCTCGCGCCTGCATCTCGCCGCCGCAAAACAGTAGGGGGTGGACGGGGGGAGGGAGGAGCAAAAAGGGGTGCAACACGAGGACTTCCCAGGAGGTCACCCATCCTAGTACTACTCTCGCCCAAGCACGCTTAACTGCGGAGTTCTGATGGGATCCGGTGCATTAGTGCTGGTATGATCGCACCCGACAAGTGCCCCGCAATCAATTCCTATAACCCCTCGCGTCTGGCCCAGCCCGCGACAGGGTGGGCGGTTTTGATCTCTACTAGTCACAAGGTTCACACGCGATGGTTAGACCCACCGAGAGCGTAGGTCTCACGCCGTAGCTGAGCATCCTGAGCTCCCTTCTTGCTTTCGACAGTCCACGCTACCTCGGTGCAGCAGGAGTCGCATTTTTGCATCACTTCCCACGAGGTCACCCATCCAAGCACTACTCTCGCCCGAGCACGCTTAACTGCCCAGTTTTTGGACTCGCACGGATTTCGCGAGGCTCGCGCCCCGGATTCGGCAGGATCGCCCCAGTTCGGGGCGCTCGCCCCGGGTCCCGACTAGCGCAGGGGCCCCTCGCGGGGCCCGGCCGTCAAAAGCGCCACGCGTGGGCTCCACGGCAGCGAACTGCGGCTGGTTCGCAGGCCCACGGGGGCGAGGAGCACGCAAAGGGCGCCGAATTCGTTTTCACGTCCCCCGAAGAGGCGGTCCGCCAGAGGAAGGGCCTCCCGGGAAGCTCTCCTGCGTTCCGAGGCGAGAGCGTGGGAGCTCGCGCCTGCATCTCGCCGCCGCAAAACAGTAGGGGGTGGACGGGGGGAGGGAGGAGCAAAAAGGGGTGCAACACGAGGACTTCCCAGGAGGTCACCCATCCTAGTACTACTCTCGCCCAAGCACGCTTAACTGCGGAGTTCTGATGGGATCCGGTGCATTAGTGCTGGTATGATCGCACCCGACAAGTGCCCCGCAATCAATTCCTATAACCCCTCGCGTCTGGCCCAGCCCGCGACAGGGTGGGCGGTTTTGATCTCTACTAGTCACAAGGTTCACACGCGATGGTTAGACCCACCGAGAGCGTAGGTCTCACGCCGTAGCTGAGCATCCTGAGCTCCCTTCTTGCTTTCGACAGTCCACGCTACCTCGGTGCAGCAGGAGTCGCATTTTTGCATCACTTCCCACGAGGTCACCCATCCAAGCACTACTCTCGCCCGAGCACGCTTAACTGCCCAGTTTTGGACTCGCACGGATTTCGCGAGGCTCGCGCCCCGGATTCGGCAGGATCGCCCCAGTTCGGGGCGCTCGCCCCGGGTCCCGACTAGCGCAGGGGCCCCTCGGGGCCCGGCCGTCAAAAGCGCCACGCGTGGGCTCCACGGCAGCGAACTGCGGCTGGTTCGCAGGCCCACGGGGGCGAGGAGCACGCAAAGGGCGCCGAATTCGTTTTCACGTCCCCCGAAGAGGCGGTCCGCCAGAGGAAGGGCCTCCGGGAAGCTCTCCTGCGTTCCGAGGCGAGAGCGTGGGAGCTCGCGCCTGCATCTCGCCGCCGCAAAACAGTAGGGGTGGACGGGGGGAGGGAGGAGCAAAAAGGGGTGCAACACGAGGACTTCCCAGGAGGTCACCCATCCTAGTACTACTCTCGCCAAGCACGCTTAACTGCGGAGTTCTGATGGGATCCGGTGCATTAGTGCTGGTATGATCGCACCCGACAAGTGCCCCGCAATCAATTCCTATAACCCCTCGCGTCTGGCCCAGCCCGCGACAGGGTGGGCGGTTTTGATCTCTACTAGTCACAAGGTTCACACGCGATGGTTAGACCCACCGAGAGCGTAGGTCTCACGCCGTAGCTGAGCATCCTGAGCTCCCTTCTTGCTTTCGACAGTCCACGCTACCTCGGTGCAGCAGGAGTCGCATTTTTGCATCACTTCCCACGAGGTCACCCATCCAAGCACTACTCTCGCCCGAGCACGCTTAACTGCCCAGTTTTTGGACTCGCACGGATTTCGCGAGGCTCGCGCCCCGGATTCGGCAGGATCGCCCCAGTTCGGGGCGCTCGCCCCGGGTCCCGACTAGCGCAGGGGCCCCTCGCGGGGCCCGGCCGTCAAAAGCGCCACGCGTGGGCTCCACGGCAGCGAACTGCGGCTGGTTCGCAGGCCCACGGGGGCGAGGAGCACGCAAAGGGCGCCGAATTCGTTTTCACGTCCCCCGAAGAGGCGGTCCGCCAGAGGAAGGGCCTCCCGGGAAGCTCTCCTGCGTTCCGAGGCGAGAGCGTGGGAGCTCGCGCCTGCATCTCGCCGCCGCAAAACAGTAGGGGGTGGACGGGGGGAGGGAGGAGCAAAAAGGGGTGCAACACGAGGACTTCCCAGGAGGTCACCCATCCTAGTACTACTCTCGCCCAAGCACGCTTAACTGCGGAGTTCTGATGGGATCCGGTGCATTAGTGCTGGTATGATCGCACCCGACAAGTGCCCCGCAATCAATTCCTATAACCCCTCGCGTCTGGCCCAGCCCGCGACAGGGTGGGCGGTTTTGATCTCTACTAGTCACAAGGTTCACACGCGATGGTTAGACCCACCGAGAGCGTAGGTCTCACGCCGTAGCTGAGCATCCTGAGCTCCCTTCTTGCTTTCGACAGTCCACGCTACCTCGGTGCAGCAGGAGTCGCATTTTTGCATCACTTCCCACGAGGTCACCCATCCAAGCACTACTCTCGCCCGAGCACGCTTAACTGCCCAGTTTTTGGACTCGCACGGATTTCGCGAGGCTCGCGCCCCGGATTCGGCAGGATCGCCCCAGTTCGGGGCGCTCGCCCCGGGTCCCGACTAGCGCAGGGGCCCTCGCGGGGCCCGGCCGTCAAAAGCGCCACGCGTGGGCTCCACGGCAGCGAACTGCGGCTGGTTCGCAGGCCCACGGGGGCGAGGAGCACGCAAAGGGCGCCGAATTCGTTTTCACGTCCCCCGAAGAGGCGGTCCGCCAGAGGAAGGGCCTCCCGGAAGCTCTCCTGCGTTCCGAGGCGAGAGCGTGGGAGCTCGCGCCTGCATCTCGCCGCCGCAAAACAGTAGGGGGTGGACGGGGGGAGGGAGGAGCAAAAAGGGGTGCAACACGAGGACTTCCCAGGAGGTCACCCATCCTAGTACTACTCTCGCCCAAGCACGCTTAACTGCGGAGTTCTGATGGGATCCGGTGCATTAGTGCTGGTATGATCGCACCCGACAAGTGCCCCGCAATCAATTCCTATAACCCCTCGCGTCTGGCCCAGCCCGCGACAGGGTGGGCGGTTTTGATCTCTACTAGTCACAAGGTTCACACGCGATGGTTAGACCCACCGAGAGCGTAGGTCTCACGCCGTAGCTGAGCATCCTGAGCTCCCTTCTTGCTTTCGACAGTCCACGCTACCTCGGTGCAGCAGGAGTCGCATTTTTGCATCACTTCCCACGAGGTCACCCATCCAAGCACTACTCTCGCCCGAGCACGCTTAACTGCCCAGTTTTTGGACTCGCACGGATTTCGCGAGGCTCGCGCCCCGGATTCGGCAGGATCGCCCCAGTTCGGGGCGCTCGCCCCGGGTCCCGACTAGCGCAGGGGCCCCTCGCGGGGCCCGGCCGTCAAAAGCGCCACGCGTGGGCTCCACGGCAGCGAACTGCGGCTGGTTCGCAGGCCCACGGGGGCGAGGAGCACGCAAAGGGCGCCGAATTCGTTTTCACGTCCCCCGAAGAGGCGGTCCGCCAGAGGAAGGGCCTCCCGGGAAGCTCTCCTGCGTTCCGAGGCGAGAGCGTGGGAGCTCGCGCCTGCATCTCGCCGCCGCAAAACAGTAGGGGGTGGACGGGGGGAGGGAGGAGCAAAAAGGGGTGCAACACGAGGACTTCCCAGGAGGTCACCCATCCTAGTACTACTCTCGCCCAAGCACGCTTAACTGCGGAGTTCTGATGGGATCCGGTGCATTAGTGCTGGTATGATCGCACCCGACAAGTGCCCCGCAATCAATTCCTATAACCCCTCGCGTCTGGCCCAGCCCGCGACAGGGTGGGCGGTTTTGATCTCTACTAGTCACAAGGTTCACACGCGATGGTTAGACCCACCGAGAGCGTAGGTCTCACGCCGTAGCTGAGCATCCTGAGCTCCCTTCTTGCTTTCGACAGTCCACGCTACCTCGGTGCAGCAGGAGTCGCATTTTTGCATCACTTCCCACGAGGTCACCCATCCAAGCACTACTCTCGCCCGAGCACGCTTAACTGCCCAGTTTTTGGACTCGCACGGATTTCGCGAGGCTCGCGCCCCGGATTCGGCAGGATCGCCCCAGTTCGGGGCGCTCGCCCCGGGTCCCGACTAGCGCAGGGGCCCCTCGCGGGGCCCGGCCGTCAAAAGCGCCACGCGTGGGCTCCACGGCAGCGAACTGCGGCTGGTTCGCAGGCCCACGGGGGCGAGGAGCACGCAAAGGGCGCCGAATTCGTTTTCACGTCCCCCGAAGAGGCGGTCCGCCAGAGGAAGGGCCTCCCGGGAAGCTCTCCTGCGTTCCGAGGCGAGAGCGTGGGAGCTCGCGCCTGCATCTCGCCGCCGCAAAACAGTAGGGGGTGGACGGGGGGAGGGAGGAGCAAAAAGGGGTGCAACACGAGGACTTCCCAGGAGGTCACCCATCCTAGTACTACTCTCGCCCAAGCACGCTTAACTGCGGAGTTCTGATGGGATCCGGTGCATTAGTGCTGGTATGATCGCACCCGACAAGTGCCCCGCAATCAATTCCTATAACCCCTCGCGTCTGGCCCAGCCCGCGACAGGGGGGCGGTTTTGATCTCTACTAGTCACAAGGTTCACACGCGATGGTTAGACCCACCGAGAGCGTAGGTCTCACGCCGTAGCTGAGCATCCTGAGCTCCCTTCTTGCTTTCGACAGTCCACGCTACCTCGGTGCAGCAGGAGTCGCATTTTTGCATCACTTCCCACGAGGTCACCCATCCAAGCACTACTCTCGCCCGAGCACGCTTAACTGCCCAGTTTTTGGACTCGCACGGATTTCGCGAGGCTCGCGCCCCGGATTCGGCAGGATCGCCCCAGTTCGGGGCGCTCGCCCCGGGTCCCGACTAGCGCAGGGGCCCCTCGCGGGGCCCGGCCGTCAAAAGCGCCACGCGTGGGCTCCACGGCAGCGAACTGCGGCTGGTTCGCAGGCCCACGGGGGCGAGGAGCACGCAAAGGGCGCCGAATTCGTTTTCACGTCCCCCGAAGAGGCGGTCCGCCAGAGGAAGGGCCTCCCGGGAAGCTCTCCTGCGTTCCGAGGCGAGAGCGTGGGAGCTCGCGCCTGCATCTCGCCGCCGCAAAACAGTAGGGGGTGGACGGGGGGAGGGAGGAGCAAAAAGGGGTGCAACACGAGGACTTCCCAGGAGGTCACCCATCCTAGTACTACTCTCGCCCAAGCACGCTTAACTGCGGAGTTCTGATGGGATCCGGTGCATTAGTGCTGGTATGATCGCACCCGACAAGTGCCCCGCAATCAATTCCTATAACCCCTCGCGTCTGGCCCAGCCCGCGACAGGGTGGGCGGTTTTGATCTCTACTAGTCACAAGGTTCACACGCGATGGTTAGACCCACCGAGAGCGTAGGTCTCACGCCGTAGCTGAGCATCCTGAGCTCCCTTCTTGCTTTCGACAGTCCACGCTACCTCGGTGCAGCAGAGGAGTCGCATTTTTGCATCACTTCCCACGAGGTCACCCATCCAAGCACTACTCTCGCCCGAGCACGCTTAACTGCCCAGTTTTTGGACTCGCACGGATTTCGCGAGGCTCGCGCCCCGGATTCGGCAGGATCGCCCCAGTTCGGGGCGCTCGCCCCGGGTCCCGACTAGCGCAGGGGCCCCTCGCGGGGCCCGGCCGTCAAAAGCGCCACGCGTGGGCTCCACGGCAGCGAACTGCGGCTGGTTCGCAGGCCCACGGGGGCGAGGAGCACGCAAAGGGCGCCGAATTCGTTTTCACGTCCCCCGAAGAGGCGGTCCGCCAGAGGAAGGGCCTCCCGGGAAGCTCTCCTGCGTTCCGAGGCGAGAGCGTGGGAGCTCGCGCCTGCATCTCGCCGCCGCAAAACAGTAGGGGGTGGACGGGGGGAGGGAGGAGCAAAAAGGGGTGCAACACGAGGACTTCCCAGGAGGTCACCCATCCTAGTACTACTCTCGCCCAAGCACGCTTAACTGCGGAGTTCTGATGGGATCCGGTGCATTAGTGCTGGTATGATCGCACCCGACAAGTGCCCCGCAATCAATTCCTATAACCCCTCGCGTCTGGCCCAGCCCGCGACAGGGTGGGCGGTTTTGATCTCTACTAGTCACAAGGTTCACACGCGATGGTTAGACCCACCGAGAGCGTAGGTCTCACGCCGTAGCTGAGCATCCTGAGCTCCCTTCTTGCTTTCGACAGTCCACGCTACCTCGGTGCAGCAGGAGTCGCATTTTTGCATCACTTCCCACGAGGTCACCCATCCAAGCACTACTCTCGCCCGAGCACGCTTAACTGCCCAGTTTTTGGACTCGCACGGATTTCGCGAGGCTCGCGCCCCGGATTCGGCAGGATCGCCCCAGTTCGGGGCGCTCGCCCCGGGTCCCGACTAGCGCAGGGGCCCCTCGCGGGGCCCGGCCGTCAAAAGCGCCACGCGTGGGCTCCACGGCAGCGAACTGCGGCTGGTTCGCAGGCCCACGGGGGCGAGGAGCACGCAAAGGGCGCCGAATTCGTTTTCACGTCCCCCGAAGAGGCGGTCCGCCAGAGGAAGGGCCTCCCGGGAAGCTCTCCTGCGTTCCGAGGCGAGAGCGTGGGAGCTCGCGCCTGCATCTCGCCGCCGCAAAACAGTAGGGGGTGGACGGGGGAGGGAGGAGCAAAAAGGGGTGCAACACGAGGACTTCCCAGGAGGTCACCCATCCTAGTACTACTCTCGCCCAAGCACGCTTAACTGCGGAGTTCTGATGGGATCCGGTGCATTAGTGCTGGTATGATCGCACCCGACAAGTGCCCCGCAATCAATTCCTATAACCCCTCGCGTCTGGCCCAGCCCGCGACAGGGTGGGCGGTTTTGATCTCTACTAGTCACAAGGTTCACACGCGATGGTTAGACCCACCGAGAGCGTAGGTCTCACGCCGTAGCTGAGCATCCTGAGCTCCCTTCTTGCTTTCGACAGTCCACGCTACCTCGGTGCAGCAGGAGTCGCATTTTTGCATCACTTCCCACGAGGTCACCCATCCAAGCACTACTCTCGCCCGAGCACGCTTAACTGCCCAGTTTTTGGACTCGCACGGATTTCGCGAGGCTCGCGCCCCGGATTCGGCAGGATCGCCCCAGTTCGGGGCGCTCGCCCCGGGTCCCGACTAGCGCAGGGGCCCCTCGCGGGGCCCGGCCGTCAAAAGCGCCACGCGTGGGCTCCACGGCAGCGAACTGCGGCTGGTTCGCAGGCCCACGGGGGCGAGGAGCACGCAAAGGGCGCCGAATTCGTTTTCACGTCCCCCGAAGAGGCGGTCCGCCAGAGGAAGGGCCTCCCGGGAAGCTCTCCTGCGTTCCGAGGCGAGAGCGTGGGAGCTCGCGCCTGCATCTCGCCGCCGCAAAACAGTAGGGGGTGGACGGGGGGAGGGAGGAGCAAAAAGGGGTGCAACACGAGGACTTCCCAGGAGGTCACCCATCCTAGTACTACTCTCGCCCAAGCACGCTTAACTGCGGAGTTCTGATGGGATCCGGTGCATTAGTGCTGGTATGATCGCACCCGACAAGTGCCCCGCAATCAATTCCTATAACCCCTCGCGTCTGGCCCAGCCCGCGACAGGGTGGGCGGTTTTGATCTCTACTAGTCACAAGGTTCACACGCGATGGTTAGACCCACCGAGAGCGTAGGTCTCACGCCGTAGCTGAGCATCCTGAGCTCCCTTCTTGCTTTCGACAGTCCACGCTACCTCGGTGCAGCAGGAGTCGCATTTTTGCATCACTTCCCACGAGGTCACCCATCCAAGCACTACTCTCGCCCGAGCACGCTTAACTGCCCAGTTTTTGGACTCGCACGGATTTCGCGAGGCTCGCGCCCCGGATTCGGCAGGATCGCCCCAGTTCGGGGCGCTCGCCCCGGGTCCCGACTAGCGCAGGGGCCCCTCGCGGGGCCCGGCCGTCAAAAGCGCCACGCGTGGGCTCCACGGCAGCGAACTGCGGCTGGTTCGCAGGCCCACGGGGGCGAGGAGCACGCAAAGGGCGCCGAATTCGTTTTCACGTCCCCCGAAGAGGCGGTCCGCCAGAGGAAGGGCCTCCCGGGAAGCTCTCCTGCGTTCCGAGGCGAGAGCGTGGGAGCTCGCGCCTGCATCTCGCCGCCGCAAAACAGTAGGGGGTGGACGGGGGGAGGGAGGAGCAAAAAGGGGTGCAACACGAGGACTTCCCAGGAGGTCACCCATCCTAGTACTACTCTCGCCCAAGCACGCTTAACTGCGGAGTTCTGATGGGATCCGGTGCATTAGTGCTGGTATGATCGCACCCGACAAGTGCCCCGCAATCAATTCCTATAACCCCTCGCGTCTGGCCCAGCCCGCGACAGGGTGGGCGGTTTTGATCTCTACTAGTCACAAGGTTCACACGCGATGGTTAGACCCACCGAGAGCGTAGGTCTCACGCCGTAGCTGAGCATCCTGAGCTCCCTTCTTGCTTTCGACAGTCCACGCTACCTCGGTGCAGCAGGAGTCGCATTTTTGCATCACTTCCCACGAGGTCACCCATCCAAGCACTACTCTCGCCCGAGCACGCTTAACTGCCCAGTTTTTGGACTCGCACGGATTTCGCGAGGCTCGCGCCCCGGATTCGGCAGGATCGCCCCAGTTCGGGGCGCTCGCCCCGGGTCCCGACTAGCGCAGGGGCCCCTCGCGGGGCCCGGCCGTCAAAAGCGCCACGCGTGGGCTCCACGGCAGCGAACTGCGGCTGGTTCGCAGGCCCACGGGGGCGAGGAGCACGCAAAGGGCGCCGAATTCGTTTTCACGTCCCCCGAAGAGGCGGTCCGCCAGAGGAAGGGCCTCCCGGGAAGCTCTCCTGCGTTCCGAGGCGAGAGCGTGGGAGCTCGCGCCTGCATCTCGCCGCCGCAAAACAGTAGGGGGTGGACGGGGGGAGGGAGGAGCAAAAAGGGGTGCAACACGAGGACTTCCCAGGAGGTCACCCATCCTAGTACTACTCTCGCCCAAGCACGCTTAACTGCGGAGTTCTGATGGGATCCGGTGCATTAGTGCTGGTATGATCGCACCCGACAAGTGCCCCGCAATCAATTCCTATAACCCCTCGCGTCTGGCCCAGCCCGCGACAGGGTGGGCGGTTTTGATCTCTACTAGTCACAAGGTTCACACGCGATGGTTAGACCCACCGAGAGCGTAGGTCTCACGCCGTAGCTGAGCATCCTGAGCTCCCTTCTTGCTTTCGACAGTCCACGCTACCTCGGTGCAGCAGGAGTCGCATTTTTGCATCACTTCCCACGAGGTCACCCATCCAAGCACTACTCTCGCCCGAGCACGCTTAACTGCCCAGTTTTTGGACTCGCACGGATTTCGCGAGGCTCGCGCCCCGGATTCGGCAGGATCGCCCCAGTTCGGGGCGCTCGCCCCGGGTCCCGACTAGCGCAGGGGCCCCTCGCGGGGCCCGGCCGTCAAAAGCGCCACGCGTGGGCTCCACGGCAGCGAACTGCGGCTGGTTCGCAGGCCCACGGGGGCGAGGAGCACGCAAAGGGCGCCGAATTCGTTTTCACGTCCCCCGAAGAGGCGGTCCGCCAGAGGAAGGGCCTCCCGGGAAGCTCTCCTGCGTTCCGAGGCGAGAGCGTGGGAGCTCGCGCCTGCATCTCGCCGCCGCAAAACAGTAGGGGGTGGACGGGGGGAGGGAGGAGCAAAAAGGGGTGCAACACGAGGACTTCCCAGGAGGTCACCCATCCTAGTACTACTCTCGCCCAAGCACGCTTAACTGCGGAGTTCTGATGGGATCCGGTGCATTAGTGCTGGTATGATCGCACCCGACAAGTGCCCCGCAATCAATTCCTATAACCCCTCGCGTCTGGCCCAGCCCGCGACAGGGTGGGCGGTTTTGATCTCTACTAGTCACAAGGTTCACACGCGATGGTTAGACCCACCGAGAGCGTAGGTCTCACGCCGTAGCTGAGCATCCTGAGCTCCCTTCTTGCTTTCGACAGTCCACGCTACCTCGGTGCAGCAGGAGTCGCATTTTTGCATCACTTCCCACGAGGTCACCCATCCAAGCACTACTCTCGCCCGAGCACGCTTAACTGCCCAGTTTTTGGACTCGCACGGATTTCGCGAGGCTCGCGCCCGGATTCGGCAGGATCGCCCCAGTTCGGGGCGCTCGCCCCGGGTCCCGACTAGCGCAGGGGCCCCTCGCGGGGCCCGGCCGTCAAAAGCGCCACGCGTGGGCTCCACGGCAGCGAACTGCGGCTGGTTCGCAGGCCCACGGGGGCGAGGAGCACGCAAAGGGCGCCGAATTCGTTTTCACGTCCCCCGAAGAGGCGGTCCGCCAGAGGAAGGGCCTCCCGGGAAGCTCTCCTGCGTTCCGAGGCGAGAGAGCGTGGGAGCTCGCGCCTGCATCTCGCCGCCGCAAAACAGTAGGGGGTGGACGGGGGGAGGGAGGAGCAAAAAGGGGTGCAACACGAGGACTTCCCAGGAGGTCACCCATCCTAGTACTACTCTCGCCCAAGCACGCTTAACTGCGGAGTTCTGATGGGATCCGGTGCATTAGTGCTGGTATGATCGCACCCGACAAGTGCCCCGCAATCAATTCCTATAACCCCTCGCGTCTGGCCCAGCCCGCGACAGGGTGGGCGGTTTTGATCTCTACTAGTCACAAGGTTCACACGCGATGGTTAGACCCACCGAGAGCGTAGGTCTCACGCCGTAGCTGAGCATCCTGAGCTCCCTTCTTGCTTTCGACAGTCCACGCTACCTCGGTGCAGCAGGAGTCGCATTTTTGCATCACTTCCCACGAGGTCACCCATCCAAGCACTACTCTCGCCCGAGCACGCTTAACTGCCCAGTTTTTGGACTCGCACGGATTTCGCGAGGCTCGCGCCCCGGATTCGGCAGGATCGCCCCAGTTCGGGGCGCTCGCCCCGGGTCCCGACTAGCGCAGGGGCCCCTCGCGGGGCCCGGCCGTCAAAAGCGCCACGCGTGGGCTCCACGGCAGCGAACTGCGGCTGGTTCGCAGGCCCACGGGGGCGAGGAGCACGCAAAGGGCGCCGAATTCGTTTTCACGTCCCCCGAAGAGGCGGTCCGCCAGAGGAAGGGCCTCCCGGGAAGCTCTCCTGCGTTCCGAGGCGAGAGCGTGGGAGCTCGCGCCTGCATCTCGCCGCCGCAAAACAGTAGGGGGTGGACGGGGGAGGGAGGAGGAGCAAAAGGGGTGCAACACGAGGACTTCCCAGGAGGTCACCCATCCTAGTACTACTCTCGCCAAGCAAGCACGCTTAACTGCGGAGTTCTGATGGGATCCGGTGCATTAGTGCTGGTATGATCGCACCCGACAAGTGCCCCGCAATCAATTCCTATAACCCCTCGCGTCTGGCCCAGCCCGCGACAGGGTGGGCGGTTTTGATCTCTACTAGTCACAAGGTTCACACGCGATGGTTAGACCCACCGAGAGCGTAGGTCTCACGCCGTAGCTGAGCATCCTGAGCTCCCTTCTTGCTTTCGACAGTCCACGCTACCTCGGTGCAGCAGGAGTCGCATTTTTGCATCACTTCCCACGAGGTCACCCATCCAAGCACTACTCTCGCCCGAGCACGCTTAACTGCCCAGTTTTTGGACTCGCACGGATTTCGCGAGGCTCGCGCCCCGGATTCGGCAGGATCGCCCCAGTTCGGGGCGCTCGCCCGGGTCCCGACTAGCGCAGGGGCCCCTCGCGGGGCCCGGCCGTCAAAAGCGCCACGCGTGGGCTCCACGGCAGCGAACTGCGGCTGGTTCGCAGGCCCACGGGGGCGAGGAGCACGCAAAGGGCGCCGAATTCGTTTTCACGTCCCCCGAAGAGGCGGTCCGCCAGAGGAAGGGCCTCCCGGGAAGCTCTCCTGCGTTCCGAGGCGAGAGCGTGGGAGCTCGCGCCTGCATCTCGCCGCCGCAAAACAGTAGGGGGTGGACGGGGGGAGGGAGGAGCAAAAAGGGGTGCAACACGAGGACTTCCCAGGAGGTCACCCATCCTAGTACTACTCTCGCCAAGCACGCTTAACTGCGGAGTTCTGATGGGATCCGGTGCATTAGTGCTGGTATGATCGCACCCGACTGCCCCGCAATCAATTCCTAACCCCTCGCGTCTGGCCCAGCCCGCGACAGGGCGGGGGTTTTGATCTCTACTAGTCACAAGGTTCACACGCGATGGTTAGACCCACCGAGAGCGTAGGTCTCACGCCGTAGCTGAGCATCCTGAGCTCCCTTCTTGCTTTCGACAGTCCACGCTACCTCGGTGCAGCAGGAGTCGCATTTTTGCATCACTTCCCACGAGGTCACCCATCCAAGCACTACTCTCGCCCGAGCACGCTTAACTGCCCAGTTTTTGGACTCGCACGGATTTCGCGAGGCTCGCGCCCCGGATTCGGCAGGATCGCCCCAGTTCGGGGCGCTCGCCCCGGGTCCCGACTAGCGCAGGGGCCCCTCGCGGGGCCCGGCCGTCAAAAGCGCCACGCGTGGGCTCCACGGCAGCGAACTGCGGCTGGTTCGCAGGCCCACGGGGGCGAGGAGCACGCAAAGGGCGCCGAATTCGTTTTCACGTCCCCCGAAGAGGCGGTCCGCCAGAGGAAGGGCCTCCCGGGAAGCTCTCCTGCGTTCCGAGGCGAGAGCGTGGGAGCTCGCGCCTGCATCTCGCCGCGCAAAACAGTAGGGGGTGGACGGGGGGAGGGAGGAGCAAAAAGGGGTGCAACACGAGGACTTCCCAGGAGGTCACCCATCCTAGTACTACTCTCGCCCAAGCACGCTTAACTGCGGAGTTCTGATGGGATCCGGTGCATTAGTGCTGGTATGATCGCACCCGACAAGTGCCCCGCAATCAATTCCTATAACCCCTCGCGTCTGGCCCAGCCCGCGACAGGGTGGGCGGTTTTGATCTCTACTAGTCACAAGGTTCACACGCGATGGTTAGACCCACCGAGAGCGTAGGTCTCACGCCGTAGCTGAGCATCCTGAGCTCCCTTCTTGCTTTCGACAGTCCACGCTACCTCGGTGCAGCAGGAGTCGCATTTTTGCATCACTTCCCACGAGGTCACCCATCCAAGCACTACTCTCGCCCGAGCACGCTTAACTGCCCAGTTTTTGGACTCGCACGGATTTCGCGAGGCTCGCGCCCCGGATTCGGCAGGATCGCCCCAGTTCGGGGCGCTCGCCCCGGGTCCCGACTAGCGCAGGGGCCCCTCGCGGGGCCCGGCCGTCAAAAGCGCCACGCGTGGGCTCCACGGCAGCGAACTGCGGCTGGTTCGCAGGCCCACGGGGGCGAGGAGCACGCAAAGGGCGCCGAATTCGTTTTCACGTCCCCCGAAGAGGCGGTCCGCCAGAGGAAGGGCCTCCCGGGAAGCTCTCCTGCGTTCCGAGGCGAGAGCGTGGGAGCTCGCGCTGCATCTCGCCGCCGCAAAACAGTAGGGGGTGGACGGGGGGAGGGAGGAGCAAAAAGGGGTGCAACACGAGGACTTCCCAGGAGGTCACCCATCCTAGTACTACTCTCGCCCAAGCACGCTTAACTGCGGAGTTCTGATGGGATCCGGTGCATTAGTGCTGGTATGATCGCACCCGACAAGTGCCCCGCAATCAATTCCTATAACCCCTCGCGTCTGGCCCAGCCCGCGACAGGGTGGGCGGTTTTGATCTCTACTAGTCACAAGGTTCACACGCGATGGTTAGACCCACCGAGAGCGTAGGTCTCACGCCGTAGCTGAGCATCCTGAGCTCCCTTCTTGCTTTCGACAGTCCACGCTACCTCGGTGCAGCAGGAGTCGCATTTTTGCATCACTTCCCACGAGGTCACCCATCCAAGCACTACTCTCGCCCGAGCACGCTTAACTGCCCAGTTTTTGGACTCGCACGGATTTCGCGAGGCTCGCGCCCCGGATTCGGCAGGATCGCCCCAGTTCGGGGCGCTCGCCCCGGGTCCCGACTAGCGCAGGGGCCCCTCGCGGGGCCGGCCGTCAAAAGCGCCACGCGTGGGCTCCACGGCAGCGAACTGCGGCTGGTTCGCAGGCCCACGGGGGCGAGGAGCACGCAAAGGGCGCCGAATTCGTTTTCACGTCCCCCGAAGAGGCGGTCCGCCAGAGGAAGGGCCTCCCGGGAAGCTCTCCTGCGTTCCGAGGCGAGAGCGTGGGAGCTCGCGCCTGCATCTCGCCGCCGCAAAACAGTAGGGGGTGGACGGGGGGAGGGAGGAGCAAAAAGGGGTGCAACACGAGGACTTCCCAGGAGGTCACCCATCCTAGTACTACTCTCGCCCAAGCACGCTTAACTGCGGAGTTCTGATGGGATCCGGTGCATTAGTGCTGGTATGATCGCACCCGACAAGTGCCCCGCAATCAATTCCTATAACCCCTCGCGTCTGGCCCAGCCCGCGACAGGGTGGGCGGTTTTGATCTCTACTAGTCACAAGGTTCACACGCGATGGTTAGACCCACCGAGAGCGTAGGTCTCACGCCGTAGCTGAGCATCCTGAGCTCCCTTCTTGCTTTCGACAGTCCACGCTACCTCGGTGCAGCAGGAGTCGCATTTTTGCATCACTTCCCACGAGGTCACCCATCCAAGCACTACTCTCGCCCGAGCACGCTTAACTGCCCAGTTTTTGGACTCGCACGGATTTCGCGAGGCTCGCGCCCCGGATTCGGCAGGATCGCCCCAGTTCGGGGCGCTCGCCCCGGGTCCCGACTAGCGCAGGGGCCCCTCGCGGGGCCCGGCCGTCAAAAGCGCCACGCGTGGGCTCCACGGCAGCGAACTGCGGCTGGTTCGCAGGCCCACGGGGGCGAGGAGCACGCAAAGGGCGCCGAATTCGTTTTCACGTCCCCCGAAGAGGCGGTCCGCCAGAGGAAGGGCCTCCCGGGAAGCTCTCCTGCGTTCCGAGGCGAGAGCGTGGGAGCTCGCGCCTGCATCTCGCCGCCGCAAAACAGTAGGGGGTGGACGGGGGGAGGGAGGAGCAAAAAGGGGTGCAACACGAGGACTTCCCAGGAGGTCACCCATCCTAGTACTACTCTCGCCCAAGCACGCTTAACTGCGGAGTTCTGATGGGATCCGGTGCATTAGTGCTGGTATGATCGCACCCGACAAGTGCCCCGCAATCAATTCCTATAACCCCTCGCGTCTGGCCCAGCCCGCGACAGGGTGGGCGGTTTTGATCTCTACTAGTCACAAGGTTCACACGCGATGGTTAGACCCACCGAGAGCGTAGGTCTCACGCCGTAGCTGAGCATCCTGAGCTCCCTTCTTGCTTTCGACAGTCCACGCTACCTCGGTGCAGCAGGAGTCGCATTTTTGCATCACTTCCCACGAGGTCACCCATCCAAGCACTACTCTCGCCCGAGCACGCTTAACTGCCCAGTTTTTGGACTCGCACGGATTTCGCGAGGCTCGCGCCCCGGATTCGGCAGGATCGCCCCAGTTCGGGGCGCTCGCCCCGGGTCCCGACTAGCGCAGGGGCCCCTCGCGGGGCCCGGCCGTCAAAAGCGCCACGCGTGGGCTCCACGGCAGCGAACTGCGGCTGGTTCGCAGGCCCACGGGGGCGAGGAGCACGCAAAGGGCGCCGAATTCGTTTTCACGTCCCCCGAAGAGGCGGTCCGCCAGAGGAAGGGCCTCCCGGGAAGCTCTCCTGCGTTCCGAGGCGAGAGCGTGGGAGCTCGCGCCTGCATCTCGCCGCCGCAAAACAGTAGGGGGTGGACGGGGGGAGGGAGGAGCAAAAAGGGGTGCAACACGAGGACTTCCCAGGAGGTCACCCATCCTAGTACTACTCTCGCCCAAGCACGCTTAACTGCGGAGTTCTGATGGGATCCGGTGCATTAGTGCTGGTATGATCGCACCCGACAAGTGCCCCGCAATCAATTCCTATAACCCCTCGCGTCTGGCCCAGCCCGCGACAGGGTGGGCGGTTTTGATCTCTACTAGTCACAAGGTTCACACGCGATGGTTAGACCCACCGAGAGCGTAGGTCTCACGCCGTAGCTGAGCATCCTGAGCTCCCTTCTTGCTTTCGACAGTCCACGCTACCTCGGTGCAGCAGGAGTCGCATTTTTGCATCACTTCCCACGAGGTCACCCATCCAAGCACTACTCTCGCCCGAGCACGCTTAACTGCCCAGTTTTTGGACTCGCACGGATTTCGCGAGGCTCGCGCCCCGGATTCGGCAGGATCGCCCCAGTTCGGGGCGCTCGCCCCGGGTCCCGACTAGCGCAGGGGCCCCTCGCGGGGCCCGGCCGTCAAAAGCGCCACGCGTGGGCTCCACGGCAGCGAACTGCGGCTGGTTCGCAGGCCCACGGGGGCGAGGAGCACGCAAAGGGCGCCGAATTCGTTTTCACGTCCCCCGAAGAGGCGGTCCGCCAGAGGAAGGGCCTCCCGGGAAGCTCTCCTGCGTTCCGAGGCGAGAGCGTGGGAGCTCGCGCCTGCATCTCGCCGCCGCAAAACAGTAGGGGGTGGACGGGGGGAGGGAGGAGCAAAAAGGGGTGCAACACGAGGACTTCCCAGGAGGTCACCCATCCTAGTACTACTCTCGCCCAAGCACGCTTAACTGCGGAGTTCTGATGGGATCCGGTGCATTAGTGCTGGTATGATCGCACCCGACAAGTGCCCCGCAATCAATTCCTATAACCCCTCGCGTCTGGCCCAGCCCGCGACAGGGTGGGCGGTTTTGATCTCTACTAGTCACAAGGTTCACACGCGATGGTTAGACCCACCGAGAGCGTAGGTCTCACGCCGTAGCTGAGCATCCTGAGCTCCCTTCTTGCTTTCGACAGTCCACGCTACCTCGGTGCAGCAGGAGTCGCATTTTTGCATCACTTCCCACGAGGTCACCCATCCAAGCACTACTCTCGCCCGAGCACGCTTAACTGCCCAGTTTTTGGACTCGCACGGATTTCGCGAGGCTCGCGCCCCGGATTCGGCAGGATCGCCCCAGTTCGGGGCGCTCGCCCCGGGTCCCGACTAGCGCAGGGGCCCTCGCGGGGCCCGGCCGTCAAAAGCGCCACGCGTGGGCTCCACGGCAGCGAACTGCGGCTGGTTCGCAGGCCCACGGGGGCGAGGAGCACGCAAAGGGCGCCGAATTCGTTTTCACGTCCCCCGAAGAGGCGGTCCGCCAGAGGAAGGGCCTCCCGGGAAGCTCTCCTGCGTTCCGAGGCGAGAGCGTGGGAGCTCGCGCCTGCATCTCGCCGCCGCAAAACAGTAGGGGGTGGACGGGGGGAGGGAGGAGCAAAAAGGGGTGCAACACGAGGACTTCCCAGGAGGTCACCCATCCTAGTACTACTCTCGCCCAAGCACGCTTAACTGCGGAGTTCTGATGGGATCCGGTGCATTAGTGCTGGTATGATCGCACCCGACAAGTGCCCCGCAATCAATTCCTATAACCCCTCGCGTCTGGCCCAGCCCGCGACAGGGTGGGCGGTTTTGATCTCTACTAGTCACAAGGTTCACACGCGATGGTTAGACCCACCGAGAGCGTAGGTCTCACGCCGTAGCTGAGCATCCTGAGCTCCCTTCTTGCTTTCGACAGTCCACGCTACCTCGGTGCAGCAGGAGTCGCATTTTTGCATCACTTCCCACGAGGTCACCCATCCAAGCACTACTCTCGCCCGAGCACGCTTAACTGCCCAGTTTTTGGACTCGCACGGATTTCGCGAGGCTCGCGCCCCGGATTCGGCAGGATCGCCCCAGTTCGGGGCGCTCGCCCCGGGTCCCGACTAGCGCAGGGGCCCCTCGCGGGGCCCGGCCGTCAAAAGCGCCACGCGTGGGCTCCACGGCAGCGAACTGCGGCTGGTTCGCAGGCCCACGGGGGCGAGGAGCACGCAAAGGGCGCCGAATTCGTTTTCACGTCCCCGAAGAGGCGGTCCGCCAGAGGAAGGGCCTCCCGGGAAGCTCTCCTGCGTTCCGAGGCGAGAGCGTGGGAGCTCGCGCCTGCATCTCGCCGCCGCAAAACAGTAGGGGGTGGACGGGGGGAGGGAGGAGCAAAAAGGGGTGCAACACGAGGACTTCCCAGGAGGTCACCCATCCTAGTACTACTCTCGCCCAAGCACGCTTAACTGCGGAGTTCTGATGGGATCCGGTGCATTAGTGCTGGTATGATCGCACCCGACAAGTGCCCCGCAATCAATTCCTATAACCCCTCGCGTCTGGCCCAGCCCGCGACAGGGTGGGCGGTTTTGATCTCTACTAGTCACAAGGTTCACACGCGATGGTTAGACCCACCGAGAGCGTAGGTCTCACGCCGTAGCTGAGCATCCTGAGCTCCCTTCTTGCTTTCGACAGTCCACGCTACCTCGGTGCAGCAGGGAGTCGCATTTTTGCATCACTTCCCACGAGGTCACCCATCCAAGCACTACTCTCGCCCGAGCACGCTTAACTGCCCAGTTTTTGGACTCGCACGGATTTCGCGAGGCTCGCGCCCCGGATTCGGCAGGATCGCCCCAGTTCGGGGCGCTCGCCCCGGGTCCCGACTAGCGCAGGGGCCCCTCGCGGGGCCCGGCCGTCAAAAGCGCCACGCGTGGGCTCCACGGCAGCGAACTGCGGCTGGTTCGCAGGCCCACGGGGGCGAGGAGCACGCAAAGGGCGCCGAATTCGTTTTCACGTCCCCCGAAGAGGCGGTCCGCCAGAGGAAGGGCCTCCCGGGAAGCTCTCCTGCGTTCCGAGGCGAGAGCGTGGGAGCTCGCGCCTGCATCTCGCCGCCGCAAAACAGTAGGGGGTGGACGGGGGGAGGGAGGAGCAAAAAGGGGTGCAACACGAGGACTTCCCAGGAGGTCACCCATCCTAGTACTACTCTCGCCCAAGCACGCTTAACTGCGGAGTTCTGATGGGATCCGGTGCATTAGTGCTGGTATGATCGCACCCGACAAGTGCCCCGCAATCAATTCCTATAACCCCTCGCGTCTGGCCCAGCCCGCGACAGGGTGGGCGGTTTTGATCTCTACTAGTCACAAGGTTCACACGCGATGGTTAGACCCACCGAGAGCGTAGGTCTCACGCCGTAGCTGAGCATCCTGAGCTCCCTTCTTGCTTTCGACAGTCCACGCTACCTCGGTGCAGCAGGAGTCGCATTTTTGCATCACTTCCCACGAGGTCACCCATCCAAGCACTACTCTCGCCCGAGCACGCTTAACTGCCCAGTTTTTGGACTCGCACGGATTTCGCGAGGCTCGCGCCCCGGATTCGGCAGGATCGCCCCAGTTCGGGGCGCTCGCCCCGGGTCCCGACTAGCGCAGGGGCCCCTCGCGGGGCCCGGCCGTCAAAAGCGCCACGCGTGGGCTCCACGGCAGCGAACTGCGGCTGGTTCGCAGGCCCACGGGGGCGAGGAGCACGCAAAGGGCGCCGAATTCGTTTTCACGTCCCCCGAAGAGGCGGTCCGCCAGAGGAAGGGCCTCCCGGGAAGCTCTCCTGCGTTCCGAGGCGAGAGCGTGGGAGCTCGCGCCTGCATCTCGCCGCCGCAAAACAGTAGGGGGTGGACGGGGGGAGGGAGGAGCAAAAAGGGGTGCAACACGAGGACTTCCCAGGAGGTCACCCATCCTAGTACTACTCTCGCCCAAGCACGCTTAACTGCGGAGTTCTGATGGGATCCGGTGCATTAGTGCTGGTATGATCGCACCCGACAAGTGCCCCGCAATCAATTCCTATAACCCCTCGCGTCTGGCCCAGCCCGCGACAGGGTGGGCGGTTTTGATCTCTACTAGTCACAAGGTTCACACGCGATGGTTAGACCCACCGAGAGCGTAGGTCTCACGCCGTAGCTGAGCATCCTGAGCTCCCTTCTTGCTTTCGACAGTCCACGCTACCTCGGTGCAGCAGGAGTCGCATTTTTGCATCACTTCCCACGAGGTCACCCATCCAAGCACTACTCTCGCCCGAGCACGCTTAACTGCCCAGTTTTTGGACTCGCACGGATTTCGCGAGGCTCGCGCCCCGGATTCGGCAGGATCGCCCCAGTTCGGGGCGCTCGCCCCGGGTCCCGACTAGCGCAGGGGCCCTCGCGGGGCCCGGCCGTCAAAAGCGCCACGCGTGGGCTCCACGGCAGCGAACTGCGGCTGGTTCGCAGGCCCACGGGGGCGAGGAGCACGCAAAGGGCGCCGAATTCGTTTTCACGTCCCCCGAAGAGGCGGTCCGCCAGAGGAAGGGCCTCCCGGGAAGCTCTCCTGCGTTCCGAGGCGAGAGCGTGGGAGCTCGCGCCTGCATCTCGCCGCCGCAAAACAGTAGGGGGTGGACGGGGGGAGGGAGGAGCAAAAAGGGGTGCAACACGAGGACTTCCCAGGAGGTCACCCATCCTAGTACTACTCTCGCCCAAGCACGCTTAACTGCGGAGTTCTGATGGGATCCGGTGCATTAGTGCTGGTATGATCGCACCCGACAAGTGCCCCGCAATCAATTCCTATAACCCCTCGCGTCTGGCCCAGCCCGCGACAGGGTGGGCGGTTTTGATCTCTACTAGTCACAAGGTTCACACGCGATGGTTAGACCCACCGAGAGCGTAGGTCTCACGCCGTAGCTGAGCATCCTGAGCTCCCTTCTTGCTTTCGACAGTCCACGCTACCTCGGTGCAGCAGGAGTCGCATTTTTGCATCACTTCCCACGAGGTCACCCATCCAAGCACTACTCTCGCCCGAGCACGCTTAACTGCCCAGTTTTTGGACTCGCACGGATTTCGCGAGGCTCGCGCCCCGGATTCGGCAGGATCGCCCCAGTTCGGGGCGCTCGCCCCGGGTCCCGACTAGCGCAGGGGCCCCTCGCGGGGCCCGGCCGTCAAAAGCGCCACGCGTGGGCTCCACGGCAGCGAACTGCGGCTGGTTCGCAGGCCCACGGGGGCGAGGAGCACGCAAAGGGCGCCGAATTCGTTTTCACGTCCCCCGAAGAGGCGGTCCGCCAGAGGAAGGGCCTCCGGGAAGCTCTCCTGCGTTCCGAGGCGAGAGCGTGGGAGCTCGCGCCTGCATCTCGCCGCCGCAAAACAGTAGGGGGTGGACGGGGGGAGGGAGGAGCAAAAAGGGGTGCAACACGAGGACTTCCCAGGAGGTCACCCATCCTAGTACTACTCTCGCCCAAGCACGCTTAACTGCGGAGTTCTGATGGGATCCGGTGCATTAGTGCTGGTATGATCGCACCCGACAAGTGCCCCGCAATCAATTCCTATAACCCCTCGCGTCTGGCCCAGCCCGCGACAGGGTGGGCGGTTTTGATCTCTACTAGTCACAAGGTTCACACGCGATGGTTAGACCCACCGAGAGCGTAGGTCTCACGCCGTAGCTGAGCATCCTGAGCTCCCTTCTTGCTTTCGACAGTCCACGCTACCTCGGTGCAGCAGGAGTCGCATTTTTGCATCACTTCCCACGAGGTCACCCATCCAAGCACTACTCTCGCCCGAGCACGCTTAACTGCCCAGTTTTTGGACTCGCACGGATTTCGCGAGGCTCGCGCCCCGGATTCGGCAGGATCGCCCCAGTTCGGGGCGCTCGCCCCGGGTCCCGACTAGCGCAGGGGCCCCTCGCGGGGCCCGGCCGTCAAAAGCGCCACGCGTGGGCTCCACGGCAGCGAACTGCGGCTGGTTCGCAGGCCCACGGGGGCGAGGAGCACGCAAAGGGCGCCGAATTCGTTTTCACGTCCCCCGAAGAGGCGGTCCGCCAGAGGAAGGGCCTCCCGGGAAGCTCTCCTGCGTTCCGAGGCGAGAGCGTGGGAGCTCGCGCCTGCATCTCGCCGCCGCAAAACAGTAGGGGTGGACGGGGGGAGGGAGGAGCAAAAAGGGGTGCAACACGAGGACTTCCCAGGAGGTCACCCATCCTAGTACTACTCTCGCCCAAGCACGCTTAACTGCGGAGTTCTGATGGGATCCGGTGCATTAGTGCTGGTATGATCGCACCCGACAAGTGCCCCGCAATCAATTCCTATAACCCCTCGCGTCTGGCCCAGCCCGCGACAGGGTGGGCGGTTTTGATCTCTACTAGTCACAAGGTTCACACGCGATGGTTAGACCCACCGAGAGCGTAGGTCTCACGCCGTAGCTGAGCATCCTGAGCTCCCTTCTTGCTTTCGACAGTCCACGCTACCTCGGTGCAGCAGGAGTCGCATTTTTGCATCACTTCCCACGAGGTCACCCATCCAAGCACTACTCTCGCCCGAGCACGCTTAACTGCCCAGTTTTTGGACTCGCACGGATTTCGCGAGGCTCGCGCCCCGGATTCGGCAGGATCGCCCCAGTTCGGGGCGCTCGCCCCGGGTCCCGACTAGCGCAGGGGCCCCTCGCGGGGCCCGGCCGTCAAAAGCGCCACGCGTGGGCTCCACGGCAGCGAACTGCGGCTGGTTCGCAGGCCCACGGGGGCGAGGAGCACGCAAAGGGCGCCGAATTCGTTTTCACGTCCCCCGAAGAGGCGGTCCGCCAGAGGAAGGGCCTCCCGGGAAGCTCTCCTGCGTTCCGAGGCGAGAGCGTGGGAGCTCGCGCCTGCATCTCGCCGCCGCAAAACAGTAGGGGGTGGACGGGGGGAGGGAGGAGCAAAAAGGGGTGCAACACGAGGACTTCCCAGGAGGTCACCCATCCTAGTACTACTCTCGCCCAAGCACGCTTAACTGCGGAGTTCTGATGGGATCCGGTGCATTAGTGCTGGTATGATCGCACCCGACAAGTGCCCCGCAATCAATTCCTATAACCCCTCGCGTCTGGCCCAGCCCGCGACAGGGTGGGCGGTTTTGATCTCTACTAGTCACAAGGTTCACACGCGATGGTTAGACCCACCGAGAGCGTAGGTCTCACGCCGTAGCTGAGCATCCTGAGCTCCCTTCTTGCTTTCGACAGTCCACGCTACCTCGGTGCAGCAGGAGTCGCATTTTTGCATCACTTCCCACGAGGTCACCCATCCAAGCACTACTCTCGCCCGAGCACGCTTAACTGCCCAGTTTTTGGACTCGCACGGATTTCGCGAGGCTCGCGCCCCGGATTCGGCAGGATCGCCCCAGTTCGGGGCGCTCGCCCGGGTCCCGACTAGCGCAGGGGCCCCTCGCGGGGCCCGGCCGTCAAAAGCGCCACGCGTGGGCTCCACGGCAGCGAACTGCGGCTGGTTCGCAGGCCCACGGGGGCGAGGAGCACGCAAAGGGCGCCGAATTCGTTTTCACGTCCCCCGAAGAGGCGGTCCGCCAGAGGAAGGGCCTCCCGGGAAGCTCTCCTGCGTTCCGAGGCGAGAGCGTGGGAGCTCGCGCCTGCATCTCGCCGCCGCAAAACAGTAGGGGGTGGACGGGGGGAGGGAGGAGCAAAAAGGGGTGCAACACGAGGACTTCCCAGGAGGTCACCCATCCTAGTACTACTCTCGCCCAAGCACGCTTAACTGCGGAGTTCTGATGGGATCCGGTGCATTAGTGCTGGTATGATCGCACCCGACAAGTGCCCCGCAATCAATTCCTATAACCCCTCGCGTCTGGCCCAGCCCGCGACAGGGTGGGCGGTTTTGATCTCTACTAGTCACAAGGTTCACACGCGATGGTTAGACCCACCGAGAGCGTAGGTCTCACGCCGTAGCTGAGCATCCTGAGCTCCCTTCTTGCTTTCGACAGTCCACGCTACCTCGGTGCAGCAGGAGTCGCATTTTTGCATCACTTCCCACGAGGTCACCCATCCAAGCACTACTCTCGCCCGAGCACGCTTAACTGCCCAGTTTTTGGACTCGCACGGATTTCGCGAGGCTCGCGCCCCGGATTCGGCAGGATCGCCCCAGTTCGGGGCGCTCGCCCCGGGTCCCGACTAGCGCAGGGGCCCCTCGCGGGGCCCGGCCGTCAAAAGCGCCACGCGTGGGCTCCACGGCAGCGAACTGCGGCTGGTTCGCAGGCCCACGGGGGCGAGGAGCACGCAAAGGGCGCCGAATTCGTTTTCACGTCCCCCGAAGAGGCGGTCCGCCAGAGGAAGGGCCTCCCGGGAAGCTCTCCTGCGTTCCGAGGCGAGAGCGTGGGAGCTCGCGCCTGCATCTCGCCGCCGCAAAACAGTAGGGGGTGGACGGGGGGAGGGAGGAGCAAAAAGGGGTGCAACACGAGGACTTCCCAGGAGGTCACCCATCCTAGTACTACTCTCGGCCAAGCACGCTTAACTGCGGAGTTCTGATGGGATCCGGTGCATTAGTGCTGGTATGATCGCACCCGACAAGTGCCCCGCAATCAATTCCTATAACCCCTCGCGTCTGGCCCAGCCCGCGACAGGGTGGGCGGTTTTGATCTCTACTAGTCACAAGGTTCACACGCGATGGTTAGACCCACCGAGAGCGTAGGTCTCACGCCGTAGCTGAGCATCCTGAGCTCCCTTCTTGCTTTCGACAGTCCACGCTACCTCGGTGCAGCAGGAGTCGCATTTTTGCATCACTTCCCACGAGGTCACCCATCCAAGCACTACTCTCGCCCGAGCACGCTTAACTGCCCAGTTTTTGGACTCGCACGGATTTCGCGAGGCTCGCGCCCCGGATTCGGCAGGATCGCCCCAGTTCGGGGCGCTCGCCCCGGGTCCCGACTAGCGCAGGGGCCCCTCGCGGGGCCCGGCCGTCAAAAGCGCCACGCGTGGGCTCCACGGCAGCGAACTGCGGCTGGTTCGCAGGCCCACGGGGGCGAGGAGCACGCAAAGGGCGCCGAATTCGTTTTCACGTCCCCCGAAGAGGCGGTCCGCCAGAGGAAGGGCCCCGGGAAGCTCTCCTGCGTTCCGAGGCGAGAGCGTGGGAGCTCGCGCCTGCATCTCGCCGCCGCAAAACAGTAGGGGGTGGACGGGGGGAGGGAGGAGCAAAAAGGGGTGCAACACGAGGACTTCCCAGGAGGTCACCCATCCTAGTACTACTCTCGCCCAAGCACGCTTAACTGCGGAGTTCTGATGGGATCCGGTGCATTAGTGCTGGTATGATCGCACCCGACAAGTGCCCCGCAATCAATTCCTATAACCCCTCGCGTCTGGCCCAGCCCGCGACAGGGTGGGCGGTTTTGATCTCTACTAGTCACAAGGTTCACACGCGATGGTTAGACCCACCGAGAGCGTAGGTCTCACGCCGTAGCTGAGCATCCTGAGCTCCCTTCTTGCTTTCGACAGTCCACGCTACCTCGGTGCAGCAGGAGTCGCATTTTTGCATCACTTCCCACGAGGTCACCCATCCAAGCACTACTCTCGCCCGAGCACGCTTAACTGCCCAGTTTTGGACTCGCACGGATTTCGCGAGGCTCGCGCCCCGGATTCGGCAGGATCGCCCCAGTTCGGGGCGCTCGCCCCGGGTCCCGACTAGCGCAGGGGCCCCTCGCGGGGCCCGGCCGTCAAAAGCGCCACGCGTGGGCTCCACGGCAGCGAACTGCGGCTGGTTCGCAGGCCCACGGGGGCGAGGAGCACGCAAAGGGCGCCGAATTCGTTTTCACGTCCCCCGAAGAGGCGGTCCGCCAGAGGAAGGGCCTCCCGGGAAGCTCTCCTGCGTTCCGAGGCGAGAGCGTGGGAGCTCGCGCCTGCATCTCGCCGCCGCAAAACAGTAGGGGGTGGACGGGGGGAGGGAGGAGCAAAAAGGGGTGCAACACGAGGACTTCCCAGGAGGTCACCCATCCTAGTACTACTCTCGCCCAAGCACGCTTAACTGCGGAGTTCTGATGGGATCCGGTGCATTAGTGCTGGTATGATCGCACCCGACAAGTGCCCCGCAATCAATTCCTATAACCCCTCGCGTCTGGCCCAGCCCGCGACAGGGTGGGCGGTTTTGATCTCTACTAGTCACAAGGTTCACACGCGATGGTTAGACCCACCGAGAGCGTAGGTCTCACGCCGTAGCTGAGCATCCTGAGCTCCCTTCTTGCTTTCGACAGTCCACGCTACCTCGGTGCAGCAGGAGTCGCATTTTTGCATCACTTCCCACGAGGTCACCCATCCAAGCACTACTCTCGCCCGAGCACGCTTAACTGCCCAGTTTTTGGACTCGCACGGATTTCGCGAGGCTCGCGCCCCGGATTCGGCAGGATCGCCCCAGTTCGGGGCGCTCGCCCCGGGTCCCGACTAGCGCAGGGGCCCCTCGCGGGGCCCGGCCGTCAAAAGCGCCACGCGTGGGCTCCACGGCAGCGAACTGCGGCTGGTTCGCAGGCCCACGGGGGCGAGGAGCACGCAAAGGGCGCCGAATTCGTTTTCACGTCCCCCGAAGAGGCGGTCCGCCAGAGGAAGGGCCTCCCGGGAAGCTCTCCTGCGTTCCGAGGCGAGAGCGTGGGAGCTCGCGCCTGCATCTCGCCGCCGCAAAACAGTAGGGGGTGGACGGGGGGAGGGAGGAGCAAAAAGGGGTGCAACACGAGGACTTCCCAGGAGGTCACCCATCCTAGTACTACTCTCGCCCAAGCACGCTTAACTGCGGAGTTCTGATGGGATCCGGTGCATTAGTGCTGGTATGATCGCACCCGACAAGTGCCCCGCAATCAATTCCTATAACCCCTCGCGTCTGGCCCAGCCCGCGACAGGGTGGGCGGTTTTGATCTCTACTAGTCACAAGGTTCACACGCGATGGTTAGACCCACCGAGAGCGTAGGTCTCACGCCGTAGCTGAGCATCCTGAGCTCCCTTCTTGCTTTCGACAGTCCACGCTACCTCGGTGCAGCAGGAGTCGCATTTTTGCATCACTTCCCACGAGGTCACCCATCCAAGCACTACTCTCGCCCGAGCACGCTTAACTGCCCAGTTTTTGGACTCGCACGGATTTCGCGAGGCTCGCGCCCCGGATTCGGCAGGATCGCCCCAGTTCGGGGCGCTCGCCCCGGGTCCCGACTAGCGCAGGGGCCCCTCGCGGGGCCCGGCCGTCAAAAGCGCCACGCGTGGGCTCCACGGCAGCGAACTGCGGCTGGTTCGCAGGCCCACGGGGGCGAGGAGCACGCAAAGGGCGCCGAATTCGTTTTCACGTCCCCCGAAGAGGCGGTCCGCCAGAGGAAGGGCCTCCCGGGAAGCTCTCCTGCGTTCCGAGGCGAGAGCGTGGGAGCTCGCGCCTGCATCTCGCCGCCGCAAAACAGTAGGGGGTGGACGGGGGGAGGGAGGAGCAAAAAGGGGTGCAACACGAGGACTTCCCAGGAGGTCACCCATCCTAGTACTACTCTCGCCCAAGCACGCTTAACTGCGGAGTTCTGATGGGATCCGGTGCATTAGTGTGCTGGTATGATCGCACCCGACAAGTGCCCCGCAATCAATTCCTATAACCCCTCGCGTCTGGCCCAGCCCGCGACAGGGTGGGCGGTTTTGATCTCTACTAGTCACAAGGTTCACACGCGATGGTTAGACCCACCGAGAGCGTAGGTCTCACGCCGTAGCTGAGCATCCTGAGCTCCCTTCTTGCTTTCGACAGTCCACGCTACCTCGGTGCAGCAGGAGTCGCATTTTTGCATCACTTCCCACGAGGTCACCCATCCAAGCACTACTCTCGCCCGAGCACGCTTAACTGCCCAGTTTTTGGACTCGCACGGATTTCGCGAGGCTCGCGCCCCGGATTCGGCAGGATCGCCCCAGTTCGGGGCGCTCGCCCCGGGTCCCGACTAGCGCAGGGGCCCCTCGCGGGGCCCGGCCGTCAAAAGCGCCACGCGTGGGCTCCACGGCAGCGAACTGCGGCTGGTTCGCAGGCCCACGGGGGCGAGGAGCACGCAAAGGGCGCCGAATTCGTTTTCACGTCCCCCGAAGAGGCGGTCCGCCAGAGGAAGGGCCTCCGGGAAGCTCTCCTGCGTTCCGAGGCGAGAGCGTGGGAGCTCGCGCCTGCATCTCGCCGCCGCAAAACAGTAGGGGGTGGACGGGGGGAGGGAGGAGCAAAAAGGGGTGCAACACGAGGACTTCCCAGGAGGTCACCCATCCTAGTACTACTCTCGGCCAAGCACGCTTAACTGCGGAGTTCTGATGGGATCCGGTGCATTAGTGCTGGTATGATCGCACCCGACAAGTGCCCCGCAATCAATTCCTATAACCCCTCGCGTCTGGCCCAGCCCGCGACAGGGTGGGCGGTTTTGATCTCTACTAGTCACAAGGTTCACACGCGATGGTTAGACCCACCGAGAGCGTAGGTCTCACGCCGTAGCTGAGCATCCTGAGCTCCCTTCTTGCTTTCGACAGTCCACGCTACCTCGGTGCAGCAGGAGTCGCATTTTTGCATCACTTCCCACGAGGTCACCCATCCAAGCACTACTCTCGCCCGAGCACGCTTAACTGCCCAGTTTTTGGACTCGCACGGATTTCGCGAGGCTCGCGCCCCGGATTCGGCAGGATCGCCCCAGTTCGGGGCGCTCGCCCCGGGTCCCGACTAGCGCAGGGGCCCCTCGCGGGGCCCGGCCGTCAAAAGCGCCACGCGTGGGCTCCACGGCAGCGAACTGCGGCTGGTTCGCAGGCCCACGGGGGCGAGGAGCACGCAAAGGGCGCCGAATTCGTTTTCACGTCCCCCGAAGAGGCGGTCCGCCAGAGGAAGGGCCTCCCGGGAAGCTCTCCTGCGTTCCGAGGCGAGAGCGTGGGAGCTCGCGCCTGCATCTCGCCGCCGCAAAACAGTAGGGGGTGGACGGGGGGAGGGAGGAGCAAAAAGGGGTGCAACACGAGGACTTCCCAGGAGGTCACCCATCCTAGTACTACTCTCGCCCAAGCACGCTTAACTGCGGAGTTCTGATGGGATCCGGTGCATTAGTGCTGGTATGATCGCACCCGACAAGTGCCCCGCAATCAATTCCTATAAACCCTCGCGTCTGGCCCAGCCCGCGACAGGGGGGCGGT
The DNA here is from genome assembly GCA_029929735.1 of Mimosa pudica. NCBI lineage: Eukaryota > Viridiplantae > Streptophyta > Magnoliopsida > Fabales > Fabaceae > Mimosa > Mimosa pudica. The sequence continues at coordinate 2,571,041 of JAKELP010000055.1, read as the reverse complement.
TTTGATCTCTACTAGTCACAAGGTTCACACGCGATGGTTAGACCCACCGAGAGCGTAGGTCTCACGCCGTAGCTGAGCATCCTGAGCTCCCTTCTTGCTTTCGACAGTCCACGCTACCTCGGTGCAGCAGGAGTCGCATTTTTGCATCACTTCCCACGAGGTCACCCATCCAAGCACTACTCTCGCCCGAGCACGCTTAACTGCCCAGTTTTTGGACTCGCACGGATTTCGCGAGGCTCGCGCCCCGGATTCGGCAGGATCGCCCCAGTTCGGGGCGCTCGCCCGGGTCCCGACTAGCGCAGGGGCCCCTCGCGGGGCCCGGCCGTCAAAAGCGCCACGCGTGGGCTCCACGGCAGCGAACTGCGGCTGGTTCGCAGCCCACGGGGGCGAGGAGCACGCAAAGGGCGCCGAATTCGTTTTCACGTCCCCCGAAGAGGCGGTCCGCCAGAGGAAGGGCCTCCCGGGAAGCTCTCCTGCGTTCCGAGGCGAGAGCGTGGGAGCTCGCGCCTGCATCTCGCCGCCGCAAAACAGTAGGGGGTGGACGGGGGGAGGGAGGAGCAAAAAGGGGTGCAACACGAGGACTTCCCAGGAGGTCACCCATCCTAGTACTACTCTCGGCCAAGCACGCTTAACTGCGGAGTTCTGATGGGATCCGGTGCATTAGTGCTGGTATGATCGCACCCGACAAGTGCCCCGCAATCAATTCCTATAACCCCTCGCGTCTGGCCCAGCCCGCGACAGGGTGGGCGGTTTTGATCTCTACTAGTCACAAGGTTCACACGCGATGGTTAGACCCACCGAGAGCGTAGGTCTCACGCCGTAGCTGAGCATCCTGAGCTCCCTTCTTGCTTTCGACAGTCCACGCTACCTCGGTGCAGCAGGAGTCGCATTTTTGCATCACTTCCCACGAGGTCACCCATCCAAGCACTACTCTCGCCCGAGCACGCTTAACTGCCCAGTTTTGGACTCGCACGGATTTCGCGAGGCTCGCGCCCCGGATTCGGCAGGATCGCCCCAGTTCGGGGCGCTCGCCCCGGTCCCGACTAGCGCAGGGGCCCCTCGCGGGGCCCGGCCGTCAAAAGCGCCACGCGTGGGCTCCACGGCAGCGAACTGCGGCTGGTTCGCAGGCCCACGGGGGCGAGGAGCACGCAAAGGGCGCCGAATTCGTTTTCACGTCCCCCGAAGAGGCGGTCCGCCAGAGGAAGGGCCTCCCGGGAAGCTCTCCTGCGTTCCGAGGCGAGAGCGTGGGAGCTCGCGCCTGCATCTCGCCGCCGCCAAAACAGTAGGGGGTGGACGGGGGGAGGGAGGAGCAAAAAGGGGTGCAACACGAGGACTTCCCAGGAGGTCACCCATCCTAGTACTACTCTCGCCCAAGCACGCTTAACTGCGGAGTTCTGATGGGATCCGGTGCATTAGTGCTGGTATGATCGCACCCGACAAGTGCCCCGCAATCAATTCCTATAACCCCTCGCGTCTGGCCCAGCCCGCGACAGGGTGGGCGGTTTTGATCTCTACTAGTCACAAGGTTCACACGCGATGGTTAGACCCACCGAGAGCGTAGGTCTCACGCCGTAGCTGAGCATCCTGAGCTCCCTTCTTGCTTTCGACAGTCCACGCTACCTCGGTGCAGCAGGAGTCGCATTTTTGCATCACTTCCCACGAGGTCACCCATCCAAGCACTACTCTCGCCCGAGCACGCTTAACTGCCCAGTTTTTGGACTCGCACGGATTTCGCGAGGCTCGCGCGCCCGGATTCGGCAGGATCGCCCCAGTTCGGGGCGCTCGCCCGGGTCCCGACTAGCGCAGGGGCCCCTCGCGGGGCCCCGGCCGTCAAAAGCGCCACGCGTGGCTCCACGGCAGCGAACTGCGGCTGGTTCGCAGGCCCACGGGGGCGAGGAGCACGCAAAGGGCGCCGAATTCGTTTTCACGTCCCCCGAAGAGGCGGTCCGCCAGAGGAAGGCCTCCCGGGAAGCTCTCCTGCGTTCCGAGGCGAGAGCGTGGGAGCTCGCGCCTGCATCTCGCCGCCGCAAAACAGTAGGGGGTGGACGGGGAGGGAGGAGCAAAAAGGGGTGCAACACGAGGACTTCCCAGGAGGTCACCCATCCTAGTACTACTCTCGCCAAGCACGCTTAACTGCGGAGTTCTGATGGGATCCGGTGCATTAGTGCTGGTATGATCGCACCCGACAAGTGCCCCGCAATCAATTCCTATAACCCCTCGCGTCTGGCCCAGCCCGCGACAGGGTGGGCGGTTTTGATCTCTACTAGTCACAAGGTTCACACGCGATGGTTAGACCCACCGAGAGCGTAGGTCTCACGCCGTAGCTGAGCATCCTGAGCTCCCTTCTTGCTTTCGACAGTCCACGCTACCTCGGTGCAGCAGGAGTCGCATTTTTGCATCACTTCCCACGAGGTCACCCATCCAAGCACTACTCTCGCCCGAGCACGCTTAACTGCCCAGTTTTTGGACTCGCACGGATTTCGCGAGGCTCGCGCCCGGATTCGGCAGGATCGCCCCAGTTCGGGGCGCTCGCCCCGGGTCCCGACTAGCGCAGGGGCCCCTCGCGGGGCCCGGCCGTCAAAAGCGCCACGCGTGGGCTCCACGGCAGCGAACTGCGGCTGGTTCGCAGGCCCACGGGGGCGAGGAGCACGCAAAGGGCGCCGAATTCGTTTTCACGTCCCCGAAGAGGCGGTCCGCCAGAGGAAGGGCCTCCCGGGAAGCTCTCCTGCGTTCCGAGGCGAGAGCGTGGGAGCTCGCGCCTGCATCTCGCCGCCGCAAAACAGTAGGGGGTGGACGGGGGGAGGGAGGAGCAAAAAGGGGTGCAACACGAGGACTTCCCAGGAGGTCACCCATCCTAGTACTACTCTCGCCCAAGCACGCTTAACTGCGGAGTTCTGATGGGATCCGGTGCATTAGTGCTGGTATGATCGCACCCGACAAGTGCCCCGCAATCAATTCCTATAACCCCTCGCGTCTGGCCCAGCCCGCGACAGGGTGGGCGGTTTTGATCTCTACTAGTCACAAGGTTCACACGCGATGGTTAGACCACCGAGAGCGTAGGTCTCACGCCGTAGCTGAGCATCCTGAGCTCCCTTCTTGCTTTCGACAGTCCACGCTACCTCGGTGCAGCAGGAGTCGCATTTTTGCATCACTTCCCACGAGGTCACCCATCCAAGCACTACTCTCGCCCGAGCACGCTTAACTGCCCAAGTTTTTGGACTCGCACGGATTTCGCGAGGCTCGCGCCCCGGATTCGGCAGGATCGCCCAGTTCGGGGCGCTCGCCCCGGGTCCCGACTAGCGCAGGGCCCCTCGCGGGGCCCGGCCGTCAAAAGCGCCACGCGTGGGCTCCACGGCAGCGAACTGCGGCTGGTTCGCAGGCCCACGGGGGCGAGGAGCACGCAAAGGCGCCGAATTCGTTTTCACGTCCCCCGAAGAGGCGGTCCGCCAGAGGAAGGGCCTCCGGGAAGCTCTCCTGCGTTCCGAGGCGAGAGCGTGGGAGCTCGCGCCTGCATCTCGCCGCCGCAAAACAGTAGGGGGTGGACGGGGGGAGGGAGGAGCAAAAAGGGGTGCAACACGAGGACTTCCCAGGAGGTCACCCATCCTAGTACTACTCTCGCCAAGCACGCTTAACTGCGGAGTTCTGATGGGATCCGGTGCATTAGTGCTGGTATGATCGCACCCGACAAGTGCCCCGCAATCAATTCCTATAACCCCTCGCGTCTGGCCCAGCCCGCGACAGGGTGGGCGGTTTTGATCTCTACTAGTCACAAGGTTCACACGCGATGGTTAGACCCACGAGAGCGTAGGTCTCACGCCGTAGCTGAGCATCCTGAGCTCCCTTCTTGCTTTCGACAGTCCACGCTACCTCGGTGCAGCAGGAGTCGCATTTTTGCATCACTTCCCACGAGGTCACCCATCCAAGCACTACTCTCGCCCCGAGCACGCTTAACTGCCCAGTTTTTGGACTCGCACGGATTTCGCGAGGCTCGCGCCCCGGATTCGGCAGGATCGCCCCAGTTCGGGGCGCTCGCCCGGGTCCGACTAGCGCAGGGGCCCCTCGCGGGGCCCGGCCGTCAAAAGCGCCACGCGTGGGCTCCACGGCAGCGAACTGCGGCTGGTTCGCAGGCCCACGGGGGCGAGGAGCACGCAAAGGGCGCCGAATTCGTTTTCACGTCCCCCGAAGAGGCGGTCCGCCAGAGGAAGGGCCTCCGGGAAGCTCTCCTGCGTTCCGAGGCGAGAGCGTGGGAGCTCGCGCCTGCATCTCGCCGCCGCAAAACAGTAGGGGGTGGACGGGGGGAGGGAGGAGCAAAAAGGGGTGCAACACGAGGACTTCCCAGGAGGTCACCCATCCTAGTACTACTCTCGCCCAAGCACGCTTAACTGCGGAGTTCTGATGGGATCCGGTGCATTAGTGCTGGTATGATCGCACCCGACAAGTGCCCCGCAATCAATTCCTATAACCCCTCGCGTCTGGCCCAGCCCGCGACAGGGTGGGCGGTTTTGATCTCTACTAGTCACAAGGTTCACACGCGATGGTTAGACCCACCGAGAGCGTAGGTCTCACGCCGTAGCTGAGCATCCTGAGCTCCCTTCTTGCTTTCGACAGTCCACGCTACCTCGGTGCAGCAGGAGTCGCATTTTTGCATCACTTCCCACGAGGTCACCCATCCAAGCACTACTCTCGCCCGAGCACGCTTAACTGCCCAGTTTTTGGACTCGCACGGATTTCGCGAGGCTCGCGCCCCGGATTCGGCAGGATCGCCCCAGTTCGGGGCGCTCGCCCCGTTCCCGACTAGCGCAGGGGCCCCTCGCGGGGCCCGGCCGTCAAAAGCGCCACGCGTGGGCTCCACGGCAGCGAACTGCGGCTGGTTCGCAGGCCCACACGGGGGCGAGGAGCACGCAAAAGGGCGCCGAATTCGTTTTCACGTCCCCCGAAGAGGCGGTCCGCCAGAGGAAGGGCCTCCCGGGAAGCTCTCCTGCGTTCCGAGGCGAGAGCGTGGGAGCTCGCGCCTGCATCTCGCCGCCGCAAAACAGTAGGGGGTGGACGGGGGGAGGGAGGAGCAAAAAGGGGTGCAACACGAGGACTTCCCAGGAGGTCACCCATCCTAGTACTACTCTCGCCGAAGCACGCTTAACTGGGGAGTTCTGATGGGATCCGGTGCATTTAGTGCTGGTATGATCGCACCCGACAAGTGCCCCGCAATCAATTCCTATAACCCTCGCGTCTGGCCCAGCCCGCGACAGGGTGGGCGGTTTGATCTCTACTAGTCACAAGGTTCACACGCGATGGTTAGACCCACCGAGAGCGTAGGTCTCACGCCGTAGTAGCTGAGCATCTGAGCTCCCTTCTTGCTTTCGACAGTCCACGCTACCTCGGTGCAGCAGGAGTCGCATTTTTGCATCACTTCCCACGAGGTCACCCATCCAAGCACTACTCTCGCCCGAGCACGCTTAACTGCCCAGTTTTTGGACTCGCACGGATTTCGCGAGGCTCGCGCCCCGGATTCGGCAGGATCGCCCCAGTTCGGGGCGCTCGCCCCGGGTCCCGACTAGCGCAGGGGCCCCTCGCGGGGCCCGGCCGTCAAAAAGCGCCAGCGTGGGCTCCACGGCAGCGAACTGCGGCTGGTTCGCAGGCCCACGGGGCGAGGAGCACGCAAAGGGCGCCGAATTCGTTTTCACGTCCCCGAAGAGGCGGTCCGCCAGAGGAAGGGCCTCCCGGGAAGCTCTCCTGCGTTCCGAGGCGAGAGCGTGGGAGCTCGCGCCTGCATCTCGCCGCCGCAAAACAGTAGGGGGTGGACGGGGGGAGGGAGGAGCAAAAAGGGGTGCAACACGAGGACTTCCCAGGAGGTCACCCATCCTAGTACTACTCTCGCCCAAGCACGCTTAACTGCGGAGTTCTGATGGGATCCGGTGCATTAGTGCTGGTATGATCGCACCCGACAAGTGCCCCGCAATCAATTCCTATAACCCCTCGCGTCTGGCCCAGCCCGCGACAGGGTGGGCGGTTTTGATCTCTACTAGTCACAAGGTTCACACGCGATGGTTAGACCCACCGAGAGCGTAGGTCTCACGCCGTAGCTGAGCATCCTGAGCTCCCTTCTTGCTTTCGACAGTCCACGCTACCTCGGTGCAGCAGGAGAGTCGCATTTTTGCATCACTTCCCACGAGGTCACCCATCCAAGCACTACTCTCGCCCGAGCACGCTTAACTGCCCAGTTTTTGGACTCGCACGGATTTCGCGAGGCTCGCGCCCCGGATTCGGCAGGATCGCCCCAGTTCGGGGGCGCTCGCCCCGGGTCCCGACTAGCGCAGGGGCCCTCGCGGGGCCCGGCCGTCAAAAGCGCCACGCGTGGGCTCCACGGCAGCGAACTGCGGCTGGTTCGCAGGCCCACGGGGGCGAGGAGCACGCAAAGGGCGCCGAATTCGTTTTCACGTCCCCCGAAGAGGCGGTCCGCCAGAGGAAGGGCCTCCCGGGAAGCCTCCTGCGTTCCGAGGCGAGAGCGTGGGAGCTCGCGCCTGCATCTCGCCGCCGCAAAACAGTAGGGGGTGGACGGGGGGAGGGAGGAGCAAAAAGGGGTGCAACACGAGGACTTCCCAGGAGGTCACCCATCCTAGTACTACTCTCGCCAAGCACGCTTAACTGCGGAGTTCTGATGGGATCCGGTGCATTAGTGCTGGTATGATCGCACCCGACAAGTGCCCCGCAATCAATTCCTATAACCCCTCGCGTCTGGCCAGCCCGCGACAGGGTGGGCGGTTTGATCTCTACTAGTCACAAGGTTCACACGCGATGGTTAGACCCACCGAGAGCGTAGGTCTCACGCCGTAGCTGAGCATCCTGAGCTCCCTTCTTGCTTTCGACAGTCCACGCTACCCTCGGTGCAGCAGGAGTCGCATTTTTGCATCACTTCCCACGAGGTCACCCATCCAAGCACTACTCTCGCCCCGAGCACGCTTAACTGCCCAGTTTTTGGACTCGCACGGATTTCGCGAGGCTCGCGCCCCGGATTCGGCAGGATCGCCCCAGTTCGGGGAGCTCGCCCGGGTCCCGACTAGCGCAGGGGCCCCTCGCGGGGCCCGGCCGTCAAAAGCGCCACGCGTGGGCTCCACGGCAGCGAACTGCGGCTGGTTCGCAGGCCCACGGGGGCGAGGAGCCGCAAAGGGCGCCGAATTCGTTTTCACGTCCCCCGAAGAGGCGGTCCGCCAGAGGAAGGGCCTCCCGGGAAGCTCTCCTGCGTTCCGAGGCGAGAGCGTGGGAGCTCGCGCCTGCATCTCGCCGCCGCAAAACAGTAGGGGGTGGACGGGGGGAGGGAGGAGCAAAAAGGGGTGCAACACGAGGACTTCCCAGGAGGTCACCCATCCTAGTACTACTCTCGCCAAGCACGCTTAACTGCGGAGTTCTGATGGGATCCGGTGCATTAGTGCTGGTATGATCGCAACCGACAAGTGCCCGCAATCAATTCCTATAACCCCTCGCGTCTGGCCCAGCCCGCGACAGGGTGGGCGGTTTTGATCTCTACTAGTCACAAGGTTCACACGCGATGGTTAGACCCACCGAGAGCGTAGGTCTCACGCCGTAGCTGAGCATCCTGAGCTCCCTTCTTGCTTTCGACAGTCCACGCTACCTCGGTGCAGCAGGAGTCGCATTTTTGCATCACTTCCCACGAGGTCACCCATCCAAGCACTACTCTCGCCCGAGCACGCTTAACTGCCCAGTTTTGGACTCGCACGGATTTCGCGAGGCTCGCGCCCCGGATTCGGCAGGATCGCCCCAGTTCGGGGCGCTCGCCCCGGGTCCCGACTAGCGCAGGGGCCCCTCGCGGGGCCCGGCCGTCAAAAGCGCCACGCGTGGGCTCCACGGCAGCGAAACTGCGGCTGGTTCGCAGGCCCACGGGGGCGAGGAGCACGCAAAAGGGCGCCGAATTCGTTTTCACGTCCCCCGAAGAGGCGGTCCGCCAGAGGAAGGGCCTCCCGGGAAGCTCTCCTGCGTTCCGAGGCGAGAGCGTGGGAGCTCGCGCCTGCATCTCGCCGCCGCAAAAACAGTAGGGGGTGGACGGGGGGAGGGAGGAGCAAAAAGGGGTGCAACACGAGGACTTCCCAGGAGGTCACCCATCCTAGTACTACTCTCGCCCAAGCACGCTTAACTGCGGAGTTCTGATGGGATCCGGTGCATTAGTGCTGGTATGATCGCACCCGACAAGTGCCCCGCAATCAATTCCTATAACCCCTCGCGTCTGGCCCAGCCCGCGACAGGTGTGGGCGGTTTTGATCTCTACTAGTCACAAGGTTCACACGCGATGGTTAGACCCACCGAGAGCGTAGGTCTCACGCCGTAGCTGAGCATCCTGAGCTCCCTTCTTGCTTTCGACAGTCCACGCTACCTCGGTGCAGCAGGAGTCGCATTTTTGCATCACTTCCCACGAGGTCACCCATCCAAGCACTACTCTCGCCCGAGCACGCTTAACTGCCCAGTTTTTGGACTCGCACGGATTTCGCGAGGCTCGCGCCCCGGATTCGGCAGGATCGCCCCAGTTCGGGGCGCTCGCCCCGGGTCCCGACTAGCGCAGGGGCCCTCGCGGGCCCGGCCGTCAAAAGCGCCACGCGTGGGCTCCACGGCAGCGAACTGCGGCTGGTTCGCAGGCCCACGGGGGCGAGGAGCACGCAAAGGGCGCCGAATTCGTTTTCACGTCCCCCGAAGAGGCGGTCCGCCAGAGGAAGGGCCTCCCGGGAAGCTCTCCTGCGTTCCGAGGCGAGAGCGTGGGAGCTCGCGCCTGCATCTCGCCGCCGCAAAACAGTAGGGGGTGGACGGGGGGAGGGAGGAGCAAAAAGGGGTGCAACACGAGGACTTCCCAGGAGGTCACCCATCCTAGTACTACTCTCGCCGAAGCACGTTAACTGCGGAGTTCTGATGGGATCCGGTGCATAGTGCTGGTATGATCGCACCCGACAAGTGCCCCGCAATCAATTCCTATAAACCCCTCGCGTCTGGCCCAGCCCGACAGGGTGGGCGGTTTTGATCTCTACTAGTCACAAGGTTCACACGCGATGGTTAGACCCACCGAGAGCGTAGGTCTCACGCCGTAGCTGAGCATCCTGAGCTCCCTTCTTGCTTTCGACAGTCCACGCTACCTCGGTGCAGCAGGAGTCGCATTTTTGCATCACTTCCCACGAGGTCACCCATCCAAGCACTACTCTCGCCCGAGCACGCTTAACTGCCCAGTTTTTGGACTCGCACGGATTTCGCGAGGCTCGCGCCCGGATTCGGCAGGATCGCCCAGTTCGGGGCGCTCGCCCCGGGTCCGATAGCGCAGGGGCCCCTCGCGGGGCCCCGGCCGTCAAAAGCGCCACGCGTGGGCTCCACGGCAGCGAACTGCGGCTGGTTCGCAGGCCCACGGGGGCGAGGAGCACGCAAAGGGCGCCGAATTCGTTTTCACGTCCCACGAAGAGGCGGTCCGCCAGAGGAAGGGCCTCCCGGAAGCCTCCTGCTTTCCGAGCGAGAGCGTGGGAGCTCGCGCCTGCATCTCGCCGCCGCAAAACAGTAGGGGGTGGACGGGGGGAGGGGAGCAAAAAAGGGGTGCAACACGAGGACTTCCCAGGAGGTCACCCATCCTAGTACTACTCTCGCCAAGCACGCTTAACTGCGGAGTTCTGATGGGATCGGTGCATTAGTGCTGGTATGATCGCACCGACAAGTGCCCCGCAATCAATTCCTATAACCCCTCGCGTCTGGCCCAGCCCGCGACAGGGTGGGCGGTTTTGATCTCTATAGTCACAAGGTACACGCGATGGTTAGACCCACCGAGAGCGTAGGTCTCACGCCGTAGCTGAGCATCCTGAGCTCCCTTCTTGCTTTCGACAGTCCACGCTACCTCGGTGCAGCAGGAGTCGCATTTTGCATCACTTCCCACGAGTTCACCCATCCAAGCACTACTCTCGCCCGAGCACGCTTAACTGCCCAGTTTTTGGACTCGCACGGATTTCGCGAGGCTCGCGCCCCGGATTCGGAAGGATCGCCCCAGTTCGGGGAGCTCGCCCCGGTCCCGACTAGCGCAGGGGCCCCTCGCGGGGCCCGGCCGTCAAAAAGCGCCACGCGTGGGCTCCACGGCAGCGAACTGCGGCTGGTTCGCAGGCCCACGGGGCGAGGAGCACGCAAAGGGCGCCGAATTCGTTTTCACGTCCCCCGAAGAGGCGGTCCGCCAGAGGAAGGGCCTCCCGGGAAGCTCTCTGCGTTCCGAGGCGACGGAGCGTGGGAGCTCGCGCCTGCATCTCGCCGCCGCAAAACAGTAGAGGGGGTGGACGGGGGGAGGGAGGAGCAAAAAGGGTGCAACACGAGGACTTCCCCAGGAGGTCACCCATCCTAGTACTACTCTCGCCGAAGCACGCTAACTGCGGAGTTCTGATGGGATCCGGTGCATTAGTGCTGGTATGATCGCACCCGACAAGTGCCCCGCAATCAATTCCTATAACCCCTCGGTCTTGGCCCAGCCCGCGACAGGGGGGCGGTTTTGATCTTACTAGTCACAAGGTTCACACGCGATGGTTAGACCACCGAGAGCGTAGGTCTCACGCCGTAGCTGAGCATCCTGAGCCCCTTCTGCTTTCGACAGTCCACGTACCTCGGGGCAGCAGGAGTCGCATTTTTGCATCACTCCCACGAGGTCACCCATCCAAAGCACTACTCTCGCCCGAGCACGCTAAACTGCCCAGTTTTTGGACTCGCACGGATTTCGCGAGGCTCGCGCCCGGATTCGGCAGGATCGCCCCAGTTCGGGGCGCTCGTCCTACAAAATTAAACAAACTTCCATCTTCCAGGGGTTGTAGCTTGACAAAGAGGAAATAGACGTGCAATCATCATCAAAATTATAGTGCACATGCAATGAATCCATGAATTTTGTCACTGAACTACCTATGCTAGATGAATCGTTAAGAACATCATGCAAGCATGTTATAAATCAAACTAGCACAAGAATCATGATAGCACATGTGAGCATCAACCTTATCAAACATATTCAGCTTAAAAGAATTTACATGCTCATCACAGATTACATGCATCAAGGAATCCACCACACTCAAACCTAAGAGAGAATAGTCCTCATGGGGGTGTCTCATGGCTTGCCTACATCAAAACTTATTATCTGATTTCCCACTTGCATTGTAACAAATCCCCCTTCTAGGCTAATCACCATCTTAGCAGTCTTCATAAATGGCTTTCCTAAGATCAAAGAGTCATCCATACTAGTGTTACTTGTCATATCGAGCACATAAAAATCCACCGGGAAAACCAGTTCCCTAACCCTCACTAGAATGTCTTCTATAAAGCCAAAGGGTTTCTTTATGGACCTATCTGCTAATTGAATCACACACTAGTTTCACTTAAATTCTTCAACCTAGTGCTAAGTAGGTGGCTTTAGGCATCACGTTAATAGCAGCCCTAAATCTAAAGTGCTTTCCCAAAGCTAAGTTTCCCGATTTGACAGGGGATGGTGAAAGATCCTGGATCTCCACACTTCGAGGGTAAATGTCCTTTCAAGAGAGACGAAACATTAGTCCTTAATTGGACTTTGTTACTTGCATTACCAACTCTCTTGTTAGTGCACAGATCCTTTAAAAACTTGGCATATTTAGGCATTTGCTTTAAGAGTACAAGCATAGGTACATTCACTTCAAGCTTAGAGAATAAGTTGAGCATTTCTTTTCTAACTCATCATCATGTTGTTTCTTAACTAAAGCATATGAGTTAGGAAAGGGTAAATGTTTAGGGTCAAGAGGCTTACCTTTAGGAGACTCATCTCTTGTTGAGTAGGTTCTTGAGAAGAAGAAGAGTCTCCGACTTTGAGCTTCCCTCTTGCAATTTCCTTCCTCTTATCCTCCTTTGAGCTCTCAGCTTTATCACTTTCCTTAGTCAGGCTCTTAGCCTCATCAAGTAGTTCATCAAGAGTAGGACTCAGTGCAGCCTCTCCATGCATCTGGTCACCAACAAAATCATTCCGGAGGCTAGTGTGACCTCTCTCAATCAATACATTCTGCTCGGCCTCACAAGGCAGTTGTGTCTCCTCCTCTTCCTCATATTCGTAAGCATCACCATATTTCCGTCCACTTCTCAGGTCATAGAATGAATGTTTTGAGGATTAACCACCACATTAGACGGTAATCCTCCTTTCTTTGCGTCCTGCTCAGCTCTATTGTTCAACAACTGAGAAACTAAGGTGGTAAGATCTTCCTGCTGCTTCTTAAAGTTCTCATTAACCTTCGCCATTACACTTGATATCACTTGGTCCATCATGTCTGGCTGAGATATCAACGAAATAGATGAAGGATCATAGGATTGAGATCCCACCATGTTGTTACGTGGAGCATGAGCTGGATTATCATTTTCATAAATGGAGGAGGAATATTTGCTTGATGATTCGGCCTGTATCCTTGGGCATTAGGATTAGACCTCCCTTGGTATGATCAACAGCCTTGTTGTGAGGGATAGGCATTAGAAGCTTGGTAATTACCTCCCCCCCACTTAGGCTGTTGCTGTGGTTGGAAGGAGCTAGAATTTGTGGCTTGGTTTGAACCTCCCCCCACTTGAAGTTTGGGTGGTCCCTCCATCCCGGATTGTACGTGGAAGAGTAAGGATCGTACTTGCTTGAGGCCTAGCATTGTTATACATGGCCGCCACTTCCGCTTGGGATGGACAGTCTGAGGATAGGTGCATCGGCGAGCCACAATGATCACAGGACGAAGCTACCAAGGCCATTGAGTCATCTACACAAGCAATAGGCTGTACAAAACGTCCGTCCATGCGACTTAAACTCTCAGTCAACCTTTCAATAGAGTTGTACAGCTTGTCATCACTACTCACTGAGGCAACCTTTGGCGCAGCACCATACAGAGCATCACGTCCATAAAAGTTCTGGTGATTAGAGGCCATGGTTGAAAAGAGGCTCCAGCCTTCATTGGCAGATAAATTGAACAAAGAGCCATTAGAAGCAGCATCCACACTCATCTTGAGCTGCGGTACCAGGCCATCATAAAAGTATTGTACTAAGTTGCCTTTGGAGATGTTGTGGTTGGGACAGGAGTTCACCAAGGTGTTGAACCGGCTCCAATATTCATAGAAAGACTCCTGAGGAAACTGTTGAACACTGAAATGCGTGGCTGTCACCCAAGAGGGGGGGGGGTGAATTGGGTGAGGGAATAAAAACTTTAAACTCTTTTCGAAAGACTGCTTGTGCTTGGTGATGATGTTACTGAGTAATGGTATGCACAAGTCAGTATGTTATGTGATGCAAAATAGAATGTTTAAGTGTAAGTTTATGCACACATAAATTTATCCTGGTTCGGTCACCCAGACCTACATCCAGTCCCCAGGCTCCACCTGAGATTTTCAATCCACTATTCTTGTTTAAACCAGGCACAAGAGAAGCCTTTACACTTTAGGTTTTACGAGCACGGGTTCACCTAACAACCCACAGGTTTACAACGGGTTCACCTGCAAACCTTACCGCAAGTTTTACGGGATCACTTGCAACCTTACAAACGCAAGTTTTACGGGCTAACTTGCAACCTATGGAGATTTAGAAAAACTTCTAAATGCTCCCCCTTACAAAATGTAAGATTACAATTATGTTCACTCTATGAACTGATTTTGTTAAACACTTAAGCTCAAAACTAACTCTCTCAAAGAGTGGATGATGTTACTCACTTAAGTACAAATAAATCACTCTCTAAGAATATTACATATCAAAGTCCGAGAGTAGAAGATGAGAGGAATGTAGAATAGTGTTTTTCAGATAATAGCCTTGTTCTCTCTCTCTTTTTCAAGCCTACTACTTCAGAAATGAAGAACATCCCTTTTATACCAGCCTCTGAATATCTAACCGTTGGAGAGGCAATAAGACCGTTTGATTATAGACGTTGGGGCCTTGTTTACGTTGTCCTCATTAATGCACAGCAGGGTTGACTTTGCTTTATCTAAAAAGGTGCTCTGACCAAGCTGTTCTGTCAACACTGTTCTGGCAATACTATTCTGACAAAAGTCGTTCTGACATCTGAACACTTTGTACGGTCCGACTCTTGCTTGTTGTCAGAGAGGACTTCGTTCCTCAAGCATAAGTCCAGGATGTTAAGAGACTCACTATCGGAAGCTCTCTTGCTATCTGAAGCTCGTGGACTCTAACATTTTGCTTGCTATCACATAGAGGAACTTTGTCTTCCAAGCACTTGTCCATGAATGATAAGAGTGCTTTGCTATTGGATCCTCTCTTGCTATCAGAAGCTCTCTTATGGACTCTGACTCTTGTGGGCAGTATGAGCTTTGACACCTTGAGTGAATCTTCAGATTATGTTCTCATACTCCTCATGCTTGGTAGGTAACAATGTTGTTTGAATATGTCTGTTATCCTCTTGTTACCGTTGGAAGGAACATCTTCTTAAATGCTTCAGCAGGGTTGACTTGCTTTATCTCTGAAAAGTAGTCCTGACACCTCTGCTCTGACATAAGCATTCTGACACTGCATCTCTTGAACGTTCAGACATTCTTTTTGCTTGCGGAAGTAACTTCTCATCCGGAAGCAACCTTACTGAGTGTGCTGCACTTGAACGTTAGTTTAGTAATATAATCAAATAGTCTCATGCAGTGGGTGATCCCTAAATCTAAGGGGTATCCGGAAGCACTTCTACATCCGGAAGTAAATTCGCTTGATGAGGGATTTAGTTCAATATGACTTGCTCTCGCTTAGTCTATTTAATTTCACCACTCAGCGCTAGTCACTGAGCTATCGGAAGCACTTTTACTTGACGTGGTGAATTCACTGACGCTTAGGGTGAAATCTATTCTATCAGTCTGCGCCAGTCAAGATCTAACAGGAAGCAACTTCACTTGATGTTGCATTTCCGCTGACGCTCGGGGTTATATCTAGTCTATCAACCTGCGCCAGTCTAAATCTAATAGGAAGTGCTTTCACTCGGCGAAGTAGACTTACTGACGCTTGGGGTAATAACTATTCTATTGCTCTGCGCCAGTCTAAGTCTAACAGGAAGCGCTTTCACTTGGGGAAGTAGACTCACTGACGCTTGGGGTAATATCTATTCTGTCGCTCTGCGCCAGTCTAATTCTAACAGGAAGCGCTTTCACTTGGGGAAGTAGACTCACTGACGCTTGGGGTGAGATCTATTCCATCGCTCTGCGCCAGTCTAAGTCTAACAGGAAGTAAATTCACTTTCGATTGAAACATAGCTTAGTCTTAAGGTTGTGTACTAATTCTCATGGACTAAGTTATTTCCCAGTGATTTACTTGCTGATGCTGGGGGATGAAAACATTCATCCGCATGCGCAAGTCCTAATCTATCCGGAAGTGATCTTGCATTCTCAAGTGATCTAACTCAGGATTCTAACCATGTCATCTAATCCTTCCTAAGTGCTGATTATGTTCTCTTAAGTACTAGACCATATCATACCTTAGTCACCATCAAAACTTAAGATTCTAACATTCTCCCCCTTTTTGATGATGACAAACCCATAGATGACTAGAGAACATAATTAAACTTAGATCACTCCCAGAGCACTCCCAGAGCTATAATTAAACTTAGATATCTTATCTATCTCTCAGCTCTAGACATCTCATGTCTCATCTCTCGCTAGACATCTTATATCTCATCTCTAGACATCTCATCTCCATCTCTAGACATCTCATCTCTATCTCTCTCCCCCTTTTGGCTTCATCAAATTCCAACAGGTGCAAGCTAGCCTTAGGGATGGGGATACTTTTATCGTTCTCCTCGGAATGGGCTTTCTACCTAATATTTCTCCCTATGTATCGTTAATAAGGATTTGTTCTAGACTATTCAATACAACGTACGAGAATTATCAAGGAAAACAATAATGATTCATGATCCTAAACGATTGTATTCGCCCTAATCATTATGTGGGATAGCTAAACATGTTTTTCAAGGATTAAGTCAAGAGCAAAACATACAAAACATATCAAAAGTAATTTTGATCCTCTCGATTTGATTAACGTGATATCAAAAATAATTTTGATGTGTTTAAAAATGGTGATTATGATATCAAATGAAATATGTGATTTTAAATTCAAATGAGATGAAATCTGATACCAAATGTAATCAAATGAGATCTGTGAGTTTGAACCTGTGGTATCAAATGATATAATTGAATGCCGAATGAAATTTGTGATACCATATGAAATGAAATGAAATCAAATGAAATTTGTGATTTTAAAAGTGCCAAAAATAATTTCCAAACAAATTGCATCACAGCATCTTAAGAGTTTATTATCGATGACAGCATGTGACTCTCGATTTTCAAGGGATCATTAACAGGTAATGTCCACTTACTTCTCTTCTATATTAAGATTAATCATCATTAAATCAAGAAAGGAAGCATATAAGAGAGGTATGTTATCAATTACTTTCCAGCATGTCATTTAGAGGATACAGATGTGTGAGCTAGGATGATTTTCTAAGACAGTGAATGATTTTGGAGTCAATGCAGATTGAGAGGAACATCCTAAGTTGACACCCTTACCAATGCCATGTATGCATCATATGTAAGAAATGGTAAGGTGTAGATGTTACCACAGATGAGGGGTACTCATACTCTATTAGACTCAGGAATCTGAATCATACGCAGATAAGCATGCTTCCTGACATCTTCAAGAGGTGTGCTATCTCAAGTGGAAACCCCTAGCGCAAGTGCTTTGATGATTCGCTTCGGCAAGCTGAGCTACAACCACAAGCAGACATGACTGGGCAGTCACTCTACTCTTCCCATGGTTCAATAGTTGGCCTGCTATCGAAGGCGCTGATTGTTGTGAAAGCAACTTTGCTCAAACTTGATGATTGGTCCTGCATATGCTTGAGGAAACAAATGCTTTCTGATGGTCAGTGAAAGAACTTAAGATTTAACATTGAAGACCATCCTCAGGACATTCAAGTCAATCTGTGTTAATCAGCACAAACTAATAATTTTAAGAAATCATGCTTGCTAATTGGTTTAAGAAAATATGAGCAATGATTATGTGAAAACTAATTTTGAAATTATCTATACATTCACATAGTTTCACTATCAAGACATGAACTCTATTTATACTCTCATGGATAAATATCAATGTGATAGTACAGAGAATATTAAACAGGTGGCATATTTTCAGAGTTTCATAAGCAAGTATAGTTCAATACATATGCCTCAAGGATGTTCATGTTAGATCATGAAGACATGTGAATTATTAACACTATGAAATTTTGAAAAGAAAAATCTTCATCCTCACAAAAATGAAATACTGGAAATTTTCATGTTCACAAAAACAATCAAATTACGAGAATAATTTCCAAATATTAGCTCGAGTTCTTCTAGATATGCTCAATGTGATCTCATAGTTCTTAGGATATCAACAAGCTTGAAATTAATACAGATTATAGCATGCTTGTGATACTATGCCATGTTTTACAGATCTAGCAGAGTTTAATTCAAGGCATTTCCTAAGATTTCTAATGCATGTCAGACAAGAGAGAGACTATCCATTTAATTTCACAACAGAATATGTAAGGGATAGAAATGCTCATGTGTATCGGCGAAAGTTTCTCAGGTTTGGTATAGCCATTCCACACATCTTGATAAGAGACATTTTCGTTGTCATTCTCTCTTGGTTATATTCATTGTTCAAGCTTCAATAATCTGTGTCAACATTCTTAAACCACAAACTTGAACTGAGATCATTAGTAGATTGAGAACTTAAAGATGTAATTAAGAGGGATGTATTGTTCTCGAAACCATAGCTGCTTATGCATTGAAAAATTTGATGCAAGAGATACCACATGAAATGGAAAATCAGAAATAGCTTTTGAGTGCTATCATGAGGTACGGTTGTCATGTAGGTTTAAAGAGGATCAGAATCTGTTTGCATTATATCAGAAAATGAATTTGATATGATAGGGTCGTTTTTACAGAAAATAAGTGTTCATCACAGATAAGGGAAATCATATCAGTTTCAGAGAAATAAAAGCTGTTAAGCCCATCATGCATTTACTAGCCAAGTGATTATTCAAGTAAAGAGGAAGGTAAGAATGATATCACCATAGCTCCATTCGCATCTAGCAGTAGCTCGCTTGATTTTGGTTGGCAATGCATGGAATCTATATTTAGAGCAGTACCAAAATCTATGCGTGACGAATGCTTATCAAGACTTGACTAATTGTTCAGATGAGGTACAGTCCTGAGTCTTGCTGAGGCTAATAGGATGGATTGGAGCTGGTGCAGAGGGATGAATTTACTTTGTGATCACTACCACTGGCATCTCTGGCCTCTTGAACCCATACTTCATACACAGCTCTTCACTCAGATTGGGTGCTGGCGCAGAGGGAGACACAGGTTCAGCAGAAGGTATCTCCGCAGGTTGATCACTCAGCGCTATCTCAAGTTTGCCTCTGAGCTAGCAGATTGTTGGGGGCACATGAATCAGATGGCTCACTGTGGGGGGGAGGAGATCTTCCTTTTAGCAAGGGTCTTCTTCACCCTTGTCTTGCTGAACCTTCGGATTGCCCTTCCTACAAAATATCAGATAGTCCCTTCCTTTTGTATCCAAGTCTGGATCTGAAGGTTAGTTTGTAGGCTATATATAGTTCACATGCATTTAGATTACGTCCTATGTGTATGACATGGTGAATCTTTCATGACTATATGCACAAGGATATACAAGGTTTTTGATCAAGATAGTCATGGACAGTATGTAGATTATGAACATTACTTATTTCTTCAAGCTTTCTTCTATGATGAATATAATGTTCACATCTTAGGATGCTTAATGTAAAATCTCAATAAGTCCATCTAACATTAGCATAGGAGATTTTACTATCAAATGCTTCGTTGCTAAGTGATCCCTTGCTTACCCAAGGAGATCTTCTATACTTATCCTTGGTTCGAAGCACTTTCTTCTGAGAGGTAGGATTCAAGAGCCTTTTCAATGATGATCGAGGAATCCACTCTCTCTTGTTCTTCTCAGGATAGTTGAATGGAACTTTGTGATAGCTCATCCTTGAGACAGAACCATTGTCCCTTGTGGTGGCCGACAGCTTCTTATGATTGTACCAGTGGGTTTCAGCAGTTGCATCACCACGAGTTCTCTTCTTTGGGATAAGAGGAACTCTTGATCTATCCTGCACAAGTAAGGCACTAGGAGGATGTTTTGGTACCCATTTGTACTTGGGTCCTACATGGTTAGCACTGGACCTTACTTGTCCTTTAGGAATCCATACAAACTTATTTCTCACATTTGAATTTCTTCTAAGACTGCATGTGTGAGAAATATGTCCTAATCTACCACAATAATGACAGATAATGGAATGATAATCAAAATGAGATTTTCTATCATTATCATGATTAGTTTCTTTTAGAAAAGCTTTTTGTTCCTTTGAAATTTCAGTTTCTTTTGAAAGCTTTTCTTTTTCCTTCAACACGTGTTCACAATCAAAACATTTTTCAAGACATGTTGAAGTTTTCCCTACCGATAGTGGGCTAGCTATCGGAACCACTAGTTCTTTAAAAGAACCCTCGGAAACTTTAGATGTAGAAGAAGAAATTAGTTTTTCAAGTTTCCTATCTTTTTCTTTTAAGCCTAGAAGTTCTTTTGCAAGTTTACAATATTCAGTATATAACTCATTGTATGCATCTTGCAAATCAGAGAGTTCAATTTCAGATCCAGATACCTCACTTTCTGAATCTTCTAGGCAGAGATGGATACTCTCTTCACTGAAGTCTGCTTCCTCAATATCAGCTTCCAGAAGCTCATCAGTAGATGATCCACAAAGAGCACGAGTTGAGCTTTGGACAGCTGTGCTTTCAAGAGATGGGTTAGAAGCATATATCACATCAAGAGTATTCCAAATATCTCTAGCACTAGAGCAATGTTTGATTTTCTGGAAATCATTTTCAGTTAAGCCTTTGTATAAAATTTGCATTGCTCTAATGTTTAAGGAAAACAAATTTTTCTCCCTTTCAGTCCAGTTTCCTCTTGGTTTGAAATCAAAATCATTTTCAAAAATATCCCACATTTTCAAACTAGTGGATTTTATAAAACTTTCCATTCTTGCTTTCCACCAACAAAAATCAATATTTTCTAACACAGGTGGAATGGTATGATCAAAGCCTTTGGAAAACATTTTAACCCAAATCAGCCAAGGTCTTTGCACTTGAGATCGTTTGATCCTTTAAACAAGTGACCTGCTCTGATACCAAATGAAATGCGTGGCTGTCACCCAAGAGGGGGGGGTGAATTGGGTGAGGGAATAAAAACTTTAAACTCTTTTCGAAAGACTGCTTGTGCTTGGTGATGATGTTACTGAGTAATGGTATGCACAAGTCAGTATGTTATGTGATGCAAAATAGAATGTTTAAGTGTAAGTTTATGCACACATAAATTTATCCTGGTTCGGTCACCCAGACCTACATCCAGTCCCCAGGCTCCACCTGAGATTTTCAATCCACTATTCTTGTTTAAACCAGGCACAAGAGAAGCCTTTACACTTTAGGTTTTACGAGCACGGGTTCACCTAACAACCCACAGGTTTTACAACGGGTTCACCTGCAAACCTTACCGCAAGTTTTACGGGATCACTTGCAACCTTACAAACGCAAGTTTTACGGGCTAACTTGCAACCTATGGAGATTTAGAAAAACTTCTAAATGCTCCCCCTTACAAAATGTAAGATTACAATTATGTTCACTCTATGAACTGATTTTGTTAAACACTTAAGCTCAAAACTAACTCTCTCAAAGAGTGGATGATGTTACTCACTTAAGTACAAATAAATCACTCTCTAAGAATATTACATATCAAAGTCCGAGAGTAGAAGATGAGAGGAATGTAGAATAGTGTTTTTCAGATAATAGCCTTGTTCTCTCTCTCTTTTTCAAGCCTACTACTTCAGAAATGAAGAACATCCCTTTTATACCAGCCTCTGAATATCTAACCGTTGGAGAGGCAATAAGACCGTTTGATTATAGACGTTGGGGCCTTGTTTACGTTGTCCTCATTAATGCACAGCAGGGTTGACTTTGCTTTATCTAAAAAGGTGCTCTGACCAAGCTGTTCTGTCAACACTGTTCTGGCAATACTATTCTGACAAAAGTCGTTCTGACATCTGAACACTTTGTACGGTCCGACTCTTGCTTGTTGTCAGAGAGGACTTCGTTCCTCAAGCATAAGTCCAGGATGTTAAGAGACTCACTATCGGAAGCTCTCTTGCTATCTGAAGCTCGTGGACTCTAACATTTTGCTTGCTATCACATAGAGGAACTTTGTCTTCCAAGCACTTGTCCATGAATGATAAGAGTGCTTTGCTATTGGATCCTCTCTTGCTATCAGAAGCTCTCTTATGGACTCTGACTCTTGTGGGCAGTATGAGCTTTGACACCTTGAGTGAATCTTCAGATTATGTTCTCATACTCCTCATGCTTGGTAGGTAACAATGTTGTTTGAATATGTCTGTTATCCTCTTGTTACCGTTGGAAGGAACATCTTCTTAAATGCTTCAGCAGGGTTGACTTGCTTTATCTCTGAAAAGTAGTCCTGACACCTCTGCTCTGACATAAGCATTCTGACACTGCATCTCTTGAACGTTCAGACATTCTTTTTGCTTGCGGAAGTAACTTCTCATCCGGAAGCAACCTTACTGAGTGTGCTGCACTTGAACGTTAGTTTAGTAATATAATCAAATAGTCTCATGCAGTGGGTGATCCCTAAATCTAAGGGGTATCCGGAAGCACTTCTACATCCGGAAGTAAATTCGCTTGATGAGGGATTTAGTTCAATATGACTTGCTCTCGCTTAGTCTATTTAATTTCACCACTCAGCGCTAGTCACTGAGCTATCGGAAGCACTTTTACTTGACGTGGTGAATTCACTGACGCTTAGGGTGAAATCTATTCTATCAGTCTGCGCCAGTCAAGATCTAACAGGAAGCAACTTCACTTGATGTTGCATTTCCGCTGACGCTCGGGGTTATATCTAGTCTATCAACCTGCGCCAGTCTAAATCTAATAGGAAGTGCTTTCACTCGGCGAAGTAGACTTACTGACGCTTGGGGTAATAACTATTCTATTGCTCTGCGCCAGTCTAAGTCTAACAGGAAGCGCTTTCACTTGGGGAAGTAGACTCACTGACGCTTGGGGTAATATCTATTATGTCGCTCTGCGCCAGTCTAATTCTAACAGGAAGCGCTTTCACTTGGGGAAGTAGACTCACTGACGCTTGGGGTGAGATCTATTCCATCGCTCTGCGCCAGTCTAAGTCTAACAGGAAGTAAATTCACTTCCGATTGAAACATAGCTTAGTCTTAAGGTTGTGTACTAATTCTCATGGACTAAGTTATTTCCCAGTGATTTACTTGCTGATGCTGGGGGATGAAAACATTCATCCGCATGCGCAAGTCCTAATCTATCCGGAAGTGATCTTGCATTCTCAAGTGATCTAACTCAGGATTCTAACCATGTCATCTAATCCTTCCTAAGTGCTGATTATGTTCTCTTAAGTACTAGACCATATCATACCTTAGTCACCATCAAAACTTAAGATTCTAACAAACACCAGTTATGTCCTTCCTAAGCTTGGATATCTTGGAGATGGGAAAATAGCGATCCAAGAACACCTTCTTCAGTTGCTCCCAAGAAAGAGTGGCATAATGAGTAGGAAGGTTCAAAAGCCACTCCTTGGCTTTACCTTCTAAGGAGAATTGGAACACTCTCAACAGAACGTCATCCAGGTCTGCGTTGGGAGGCTTCATGGAGGAGCATGTGTGGTAGAGGCCAAGCAAGTGTGTGTGAGCATCCTCATGCGGAAAACCTGTAAACTTAGGCAGATGAGCAAGAAGAGATCCCTTGATCTCAAAGTTAGCGGGGTTAGCATAAAAACCTTGAGGTGCAAATGATGCATATGACTATGTGAACTCTCGCATAGGTCTATCATCATCATGTAATTGCCTACCCCCCTCAAAATGATGTTCATCCTCTTGCTCTCGCCTATCATGTCTCTCACGCTCATGTTCATGCTCTCTCTGGTCTTCTTGCCTTTCTGTCATAATAAAAAGCTGGTCTAGGAGTGTGTTATTTGACGCTACAGATGAATTTTGTGGATTTGATGTGGATCCTACAGGTTGCTTACTAGCTTGCTGCTCGTGCTTTTCCTTTTTCTTAAGTTCTCTAAGAGTCTTATTAATCTCTCTATCCAATGGCACTAAGGATGTGGTAGGGTTCATACAATTCACTAAGTGCAACTATATGCAAAGGAAACAAAACAGCCAAGCAATTAGTCTCTGCAAAACAAATCAGCAAGACAAACACCAATACCAGCAGAATATGCAGCAAAATCCAGAAAATCCAGCAAAATCACAGACAAAAACATCAGCAAAAATCAGTGCAAAGTCCAGCAAAGTGTACACAACTTCTATCAACACAGTACAACAATAAGAGGTCAACTAGAGCAGCTTAACACGTCCAAAACAGTCTAAAGTGTACAGAACGCTGAAAATCACAATTTAACCTCTGAAGTACCAAAGTAACCGAACTAAAAATCACCTACAACAAAAACTAAGAAAATATAACTAGAAATCTAAGACAAGAAAGAATTCAACCAAACCGGCAACGGCGCCAATTTGATTTAACTCTTTTTCGTCGTCTAAAAAGAGCTAAAACAAATAAAACTAGAATTAAACTACAGTAGTTAGCAGCAAGTCCTAGGTCAATTCACAGTTTGGTTTTATCTCTTGCTTAGGTCAAATAATCACAAGTTAAGCAAATTATCAAACAGGTTGTTTGCAAGCTTTATATCTAAGACTAATTAAAACTAGTAAAAACTACAACTAACAGAATTAAAAGTGTGAAAGTATGGAATGGAAGGTACCTCCTTCTCCAAGTACTCCGTGCTTACGTTTAATCGGACTTCATATACTTGTTCTTCTTAATATAAACTAGTTAAATTCTCGAGATCTCTTTAATCAAAGAAGTCTACAAGAGTTTAACTAATTTAATTAAGGCTTAAGCTCTTTCAAGCCAAGAACATACCAAAAGCAACTCTAAACACTAGATCTAGCATTTAGGAAACAAATTCATTCCATAAATGCAAGAGGAGCTAATCGCACACGCATACATGTATGAAACTACAAGAATTAAGCCTCGGTTTTCATGTCCTAAACAATTAAGAGAGATTTCAAGCTAACATAAAGTAGAACACCTAAAATACAGATGCTCTAACCTATATAAGCCTAGATCTAGACATACATAGGCAAAAATTTACATATAGCTTGAAACCTAAAAGAGAAAATTACAAGCATATGAAGCCATAGGTTGATTCTACAAGCACATGTCCTTGGAGAAGAAGGCTAGGCAATCTAGCCTGACATGGAGATGAAGGCGGATGAAGGTAGATGTGAGGTTCTGGACATGGCAGTGGTCGGCGAAGTGAAGGAGATGAAGAAGATGAAGATGAAGTTGAGAGAGTTTGTTAGAGGAGAGAGAAAGTGAAAGTGAAGTGAGAGAAGAGTTATGAGAGATCGTTAGAGTTTGTGACATTTGAGCTTATATATAGTGGTGAGTAACTTTGGGATTACCGCCCAAATGAAATTCAAATTAAACTCAAATGTCACTCAAATGAGGGGTTTGATGACGTGGAGGTGGAAGTTTAAGTCATGGTGAGGTGTGTGCAGCGAGAGGGAGCGAGAGATAGGGAGAAGGGTATTTTTGGTATTTGATGAAAGGTGAGGATGAATGTGGTCTTAATCTCATCTCCATACATTTCTAAAGGTTCCTCCTTTTTCTCCAAGTGATTGTGCTTCCAGAATTGCCCTTAATGAAGCCTCCAGATTTGAATTTGACGTTGGAGCCAATTTTGCCTCATTTGGAAAGATGCTCCCCAAGTACCTTCAAGCTGCAGGGCTGACTTTGCCTTAAATTTACTCTGCACAAAAGACTTCTGAAAAGTAGCTGACATTTCTGATCATTGTGCAGTCTGGCTCTTGTACTCGCTGACGGATAGGCTTAAGCTTCCGGATGTAACTCTGTGTCCGCCAGCTCCAGAACGTTCACTTCCGGATGTAAGTCTTCATTCAACAAGCTCAAGTGCATTCACTTACGGCTGTGCATTCGCTTCCGGATGTGAGTTCCCTTCCTGAAATAACTCTGCTTCCGGATGTGAATCTGCATCCGGATGTGACTTTGAGCACTTGTCATCTAGCCTTCCTTCTTACCAAGTTATCTCCACTGAAGCTCCACCAAGGGTGTGTGGGGCCCACTTGGGACCCCCTACATGAAAAACACATCACATAGTCAAAATGACCAAAATACCCTTGATTTCATAAAATACAAGTAATAAGGCTATTATTCTTCAAATATTTACACATAAGCATGCGCATGAAAATGTACCAATAATGATCAAATATAACAAATAAACCACACTAATTAAGCTCAAATGCACATGCTTATAGGTATAAATTTTGGTCCAATCACCATGTCTTAATAAACCACCTCAAACATAAACACATCCTTACAATGAAACCAATTCAATAAAACATGTGCTTTGTCAATAACCACATCCTTCCGCTAAAGAAGGAATAGTTTCCACTTCACACTAAATCACATTCCATGACATTGCGAAATCAACACACAAAGCTTCATATTAAAAATTAACTGTGTTATAGTCCATACATCAACATGCATAATTTCCAATTAATATAAAACATCACATAACAACATAATGAGCCAAATTATTAAAATCAATTTCCTTGGCTAAGGCAGAATCTCAATGACATCCATTATTGAAATCACATGTTTGGATCACTAGGTTAAAAGCATAAAAGATTTTCGCAATTATAATATGAACAGACCTATATAAATTTGCTTGCAAAATAGAGAAGTCATACACATACTAAATCAAACTTAGAAAGCCAAGTCAATTATCTGCACACACACACACACACATACACATTGAATTCCATAATTTCAATTTCTTGTATGATTCATATCTTCGATCATAAAGTGAGCTCAAAGTTACAAAGAAACTCAACCAATCCACTCAGCAAGACAATTCATAATCCACCATTCAATTCACTTATGGTCACATCCAATATCTTAGAACAACTTTAATTTCATTTCCAAAGTAACACATTATTTCATCAACCTTTCCTACCATCTAAAGTTTACAAAAACCATTCTAAAGTAAGACACAATTTTAAAACCACTCTCATCTCCCTAAGATTAATGCTCCCTACATCTCAAAAATTCTTGAACCATCATTTAACCGTTTCAATAGTCTCATACATCTTTAAAGTCAAACCGCTTCAAACAGCCCTATTTAATCACAAGGAGACGTAAATCAAATTCTTAAAGTCACTTAAACCATACATAAATGGTATATTCCATACTTCTTTTGCAACCTGCATTTTCTTTTAAACCTTTTAACAAATACCTTAAGTGCAGCGATATTCCAATAACGGTTATTAACTTCTCTATTATCAATAACTTTGCCCAATGGTTTCCAATCACCACATGCAACATAGACTTTTATTAAAGCTCCAAATCTTGAAACAAATATGATACTTGATATAAGATATTGGGTTAAGGTGCATTTCTAGTACTCCACAATATGGCAAAGTGCACTTACAGTAATACACAATTTCGGGGTGCATTTGTGGTAAGCAAGAATAAATATCGTTGCCCCTATAATAACTCCGTTAAATAAGTCATCTTTGACCGTTATGAGTAACATTTGACTGTTAAAATGTGATATGGGGAGGAATTATTAATGACGTGGCAATGACTGGACGGACATGTGGCAATGCATGCTGACTAGATTAAGCTGTCAGGCCAAATTAAATTGAAAAAAAAAGGAAAAATTAATTTGAGGTCCCCCACAAGAGAGTTAATACTGGAAAAGTCCCAAAAGTGGAAAATATTTGCCCCTAGCCTTAATAAAAAATACCCCACCCTACCCCCTTCTTCTTCCTCCTTCACCCCACCCCACCCCACCCCACCCCCTTCTTCCTCCTCCCTTAGCGGCCCCACACCCCCCACCTCCTCCACCAGCGCCCCCACCCCCGTCCTCCTCCCCCCCACCCCCACCCTCCTCCCCCCACCTCCCTCCAGCTCGCCCCCCCACCCCACCCTCCTCCCTCACTCGCGAGTCCGGCGATGCCGGAGTGGGAGCGGGCGTGGAAGAGGAGGAGGCGGGCGATGCCGGAGTGGCCGTGGAGCTCGCCGATGGCCTTGGGGAAGAGGGGGTGGCCGAGGGAGTGCTCCTGGAGGAGGCGGTGGGTGCGGGTGAAGCGGCAGGCGTAGCTGGCGGAGCCGCCGTGGAGGTGGAGGGCGTGGACCATGCCGTCGCCGTCGAAGAGGTGGTCACCGGCGAGGGGGCGAGCTGGAGGGAGGAGGGTGGGGTGGGGGGGGCGAGCTGGAGGGAGGTGGGGGGAGGAGGGTGGGGGTGGGGGGGAGGAGGACGGGGGTGGGGGCTCTGGTGGAGGAGGTGGGGGGTGTGGGGCCGCTGAGGGAGGAGGAAGAAGGGGGTGGGGGTGGGGTGGGGTGGGGTGAAAGAGGAGGAAGAAGGGGGTAGGGTGGGGTATTTTTTATTAAGGCTAGGGGCAAATATTTTCCACTTTTGGGACTTTTCCAGTACTAACTCTCTTGTGGGGGACCTCAAATTAATTTTCCCTTTTTTTTCAATTTAATTTGGCCTGACAGCTTAATCCAGTCAG
The DNA here is from genome assembly GCA_029929735.1 of Mimosa pudica. Classification (NCBI taxonomy): domain Eukaryota; kingdom Viridiplantae; phylum Streptophyta; class Magnoliopsida; order Fabales; family Fabaceae; genus Mimosa; species Mimosa pudica. Next base: position 2,543,298 of record JAKELP010000055.1, on the reverse strand, counting down.
CATGCATTGCCACATGTCCATCCAGTCATTGCCACGTCATTAATAATTCCTCCCCATGTCACCTTTTAACAGTCAAATGTTACTCCTAACGGTCAAAGATGACTTATTTAACGGAGTTATTATAGGGGCAACAATATTTATTCTTGCTTACCACAAATGCACCCGGAAATTGTGTATTACTGTAAGTGCACTTTGCCATATTGTGGAGTACTAGAAATGCACCTTAGCCCTAAGATATTTGATCACAAATACATCAACACCAATCCACAATTTGAAACAAACTCCTTCATTGCTCCCTAAATCCATTTGGCTATTAAAGAAATCATAGCATAAGGTTATAAATATACTTTGAACATTAACAACTTCAAATCACTATTCCACTTTTCTTCCTTACCACAAACACGTCCCAAAATAGTGCAGCAAATAATTTAACCTCCCTCTTCCCTCCATCAATCTAACCATAATAACCCAAATACTTAATAGAGTAGAACAATCATAAACCAAAGAATTTTAGGTTTCCCAATAATTTCAAGGGTTCCCAATATCATGGATCCACATTCATAAATTTTCTTTTACTCTTCTCTTCTGCCAAACCGATTACACACACAAAGTAAAGAACCACAAAATTTCTAATAATCATCATAATTGTTCAAACTATGTTACACCCTACTCAATCGCAAACTGAACAGATCAGGTCATCTCAAAAATGCAAATACAAGACCATAACTTTAAATAAACATAGTATCCAAGAACACATAATCAAACCAAAAAGCAAGAAGGCAAATCAGTCCACTTTCATTTATTCTACTTAAGTCACAAAATAAAACACTGCACACACATACACATCAAGAACAATTTGAGAAACACAATTCAAATCAAGAATTCTCAAAAGTTAGGGTTTTGCATAAACTTCATAAAACTTCAATCAATCCTCAAATCATCAACCAAAACACTAAAAGATGAAGATTACACTTAATTATTGTTCATCATAACACCCAAAATCTCGAAACCCATTCGGATTCCTCTCATAAACCTCGGCCAAAATGAGGAAATAGTGTAGAAATCGGAAGAAAAGAGTCACCTGAGTTTGAATCCCACCTTGCTTGCCTCGCCGGAGGTGGACGTCGCCGGGAAATGGCTTGGCCGTCGCTGTCGGTGGCTGGGCGAAGGAAATGAGGACGCGAGGGAGAGAAGAGGGAGCATAAGGGTGACCCACAGTGGGTTCTAGGTCCCACGCCGCTTACCAAGCCTCCGCCGCCGCTGCAGTCCGTCGCCGGGAAGAGCAAGAGGAACGAAAAGAAGGAAGGGGGCGCGGGTTTGGGGTAGGGAGAAGGCAACAAGGGAGTGTTTGGTTTGGTTAATATGTATTGGGTTTTGTGGCACTTTACCCAATTGTCTTTCTATCTATACTTATTTACTTCTTCCACCTTAAATTTCATGTTTTAAAACAAATTATAAAAATACTCCCTACACTCACATATATATATTTCTACAATTAATAATTTAAATTTCTAATTATCACTCTTTTGATTTCTAAAGAAACTAGCCAAATTAATCTTTTACTAATATGATTATTTTAAAAGATGTTTCAATTTGCAATATTTTCACTTGGAAGCTCCCTAAACTCATAATTAATCCCAAAAATAAACTTAAATTACCACTAATCCTGAACTAAATTTTTGAGATGTTACAGTCATCATCGCACAAGAAGCAATTCACACAATGAGGATGAGGGGTAGACGGAAAGGATATGTGGCAGTCAAAGTTGATATGGAGAAGGCCTACGACCGTTTGGATTGGGGTTTCATCCGTGACACGCTGGTACACCTTCATCTGAGTTCTTCTCTAGTCAACCTAATCATGACATGCATCACCTCCACCAACATGTCCATTCTCTGGAATGGTGATGAAACTGAGAAGTTTATTCCCTCAAGAGGTGTTAGGCAGGGAAATTCGCTGAGTCCATACATCTTTATCCTCTGTATGGAAAGGCTAAGTCACCTAATCAAAGCCGAATGTGTGGTCAAGAGGTGGAAACCGTTGAAAATCAAGAGCACAGGACCTCACATCTCCCACCTCTTCTTTGCTGACGATTTATTTCTTTTTGCTGAAGCTGAATTGGAACAAATGTGTATGATCAAAGAGGTTATGCGACGTTTCTGCATGGTCTCCGGACACAAAATCAACTTGGCAAAGTCCAAAATGTATGTATCCAGAAATGTCAACCACACAAGAGCTACTGAGTTGAGTCTTGAGCTGGGTGTTGGTTTAACAGGCGACTTAGGGAAATACCTCGGTGTTCCTATCATCCACAGCAGAATCACGAAGGCAACCTACAACCCAATCACCATGAGAGTTGGAAAAAACTCTCCTCATGGAAAGGCAAACTTCTTACTATGGCAGGTCCATCGGTCCTCATTAAATCGGTACTGTCAGTTGTGCCTAGCTATCAGATGCAGTCCACACTTATCCCCATCGGAACTATTCAAGCGGTGGAACAACTAGCTCGCCAATTTCTGCGGTCGCAAGATGTTGAGAAAAGGAAAATGCATCTCTTGTCTTGGGATAGAGTGACTATGCCGAAGGAAAAGGGAGGTTTAGGCTTCAAAAACCTTCGAAACCAGAACATCACCCTCATAATGAAGTTGTGCTAGGGGCTAATAAACAAAAGGGATGCGCTATGGGTCCAATGCCTTCGGGCCAAATATAAATGTGGCAATGAGGAAATCCCCACCATCTCCGATAGACCGCAAGCCTCTTCCACCTGGAAGTCCATCATGAGAGTGTGGGACAAGTTCAAAGAGGGTCTAGGGAAAAAAGTCAATAGTGGGATCAACACCTCCTTTTGGTGGGACTTATGGACACCCATGGGACAACCTCTAATTCATTATGCTCAACCAGTGCGAGGTCTTGATATGGCAGCAACAGTTAGGGGATATGTGAAGGAGGATGGTAGATGGGACAATGATAAGTGGAGAAACATTCTACCGGCTAATATCATCAATTTGATCTCTCAGATTGTGCCGCCCACAGGATCAACCCCTGATAAGATCTATTGGAGACCGGGGAAGGTTAGCGAATTCTCGGTCAGGTCTGCCTATGACTTTATCAGTGAGACGGCTGGCCGCTGTGAGAATAATTTATGGCTCAAAATTTGGAAATGGTAAGTCCCTGAGAAAATCAAGTACTTTATGTGGCTCGTTTCCCATGAAAGGTTAATCACCAATGCACTCAGAGCTAAGAGAAACATTGCTACCACGAGTGAATGCGCTTTTCAGTGCAAATGTGAGGAGAGCGTGCTACATATACTGAGAGGTTGTGAGAGAGCGAAAGCTTTCTGGAAACATGTTATTTTGCCTAACTATATGTCGAGTTTCTTTTCTGGTAATTTGCAGGTTTGGCTCCAGTGGAACTCCAAGCATCAACCAGGCAACAAGAAGTGGAAGGATACATCATGGACGAGAGTTTTTAGTACCGGCTGCTGGCTACTGTGGATTAACAGGTGTAGTTACCAATTTGAAGGCAAGGCCTCTACACCAAAGGAGCTTACCCATCGTGCTCTTCACCTGATCTGCGAATACACAACCTAGCAGACTCTCAACCATAAGATCTTCCAAGTCGACCTTGTTACAGAGAGCAGTTGGACAGCCCCACCACCAGGCTGCACCAGGATTGAAGTTGATGGTTCTGTGAAGCTTAACAGTGAAGCAGCTTGCAGTGGAGTTTTCAAAGACGGCAATGGCGAGTGGCTCCTCCAATTCAGTGCAGGCCTTGGTTTAAGAACAATACTGGAAGCGGAAATCAGAGCCATCAACATGGGGCTTCAAATAGGTTTTCAACAAAATTTGAAGGATGTCATCCTCTACACAGATTCACTCGATGCTTTCAACTGTCTGATGCGAGAGACTACCACTGACCACCCCCTTCGGGAGCTCATTGAGGACACTAGAGACCTTATCTTTGGGGATTGGAACATCCGGATCCGCCACACGAACCGGGACAACAATGGATGCGCGAATTGTTAGAATCTTAAGTTTTGATGGTGACTAAGGTATGATATGGTCTAGTACTTAAGAGAACATAATCAGCACTTAGGAAGGATTAGATGACATGGTTAGAATCCTGAGTTAGATCACTTGAGAATGTAAGATCACTTCCGGATAGATTAGGACTTGCGCATGCGGATGAATGCTTTCATCCCCCAGCGTCAGCAAGTAAATAACTAGGGATTTAACTTAATCCATGAACCTTAGGTGCACAAACCCTAAGACTAAGCTATGGTTCAATCGGAAGCGAAGTTGCTTCCTGTTAGACTTAGACTGGCGCAGAGCGATAGAATAGATATTACTCCAAGCGACAGTGAGTCTACTTCCCCAAGTGAAAGCGCTTCCTGTTAGACTTAGACTGGCGCAGAGCAATAGAATAGTTATTACCCCAAGCGTCAGTAAGTCTACTTCGCCGAGTGAAAGCACTTCCTATTAGATTTAGACTGGCGCAGGTTGATAGACTAGATATAACCCCGAGCGTCAGCGGAAATGCAACATCAAGTGAAGTTGCTTCCTGTTGGATCTTGACTGGCGCAGACTGATAGAATAGATTTCACCCTAAGCGTCAGTGAGTTCACTACGTCAAGTAAAAGTGCTTCCGATAGCTTAGTGACTAGCGCTGAGTGTTGGAATGAAATACACTAAGTGAGAGTGAGTTATAGTGAACCAAGATCCTTCATCTAGTAGTTTTACTTCCGGATGTAAAAATGCTTCCGGATACATCATAGACCAGATCAGAACATAGTCTAAGTAAGACTACTTCCCATAGCAAATTTCCCACAACATGTATAGTTTTTACTATATCTGATTATATATATTGCTATGTTGGACTAACCAGTATGTGCAGAACTTAGTTACACTTGCGGATGCAAATGAGCTTCCGGATGGAAAGACTCTTGGCATTGGATTTCAGAGACTAACCCTTGCAGAGCAAGATTGCCACTTCCGGATGAACGATGATCATCCGTCAGCAAGAGTACAAGAGTAAATGTCACATACTCGGAAGTCAGAATGCTTTGTCAGAGCAGAGGTGTCAGGACTACTTTTCAGAGATAAAGCAAGTCAACCCTGCTGAGCATTTAAGAAGATGTTCCTTCCAACGGTAACAAGAGGATAACAGACACATTCAAACAACATTGTTACCTACCAAGCATGAGGAGTATGAGAACATAATCTGAAGATTCACTCAAGGTGTCAAAGCTCATACTGCCCACAAAAGTCAGAGTCCATAAGAGAGCTTCTGATAGCAAGAGAGGATCCAATAGCAAAGCACTCTTATCATTCATGGACAAGTGCTTGGAAGACAAAGTTCCTCTATGTGATAGCAAGCAAAATGTTAGAGTCCACGAGCTTCAGATAGCAAGAGAGCTTCCGATAATGAGTCTCTTAACATCCTGGACTTATGCTTGAGGAACGAAGTCCTCTCTGACAGCAAGCAAGAGTCGGACCGTACAAAATGTTCAGATGTCAGAACGACTTTTGTCAGAATAGTATTGCCAGAACAGTGTTGACAGAACAGCTTGGTCAGAGCACCTTTTTAGATAAAGCAAAGTCAACCCTGCTGTGCACTAATGAGGACAACGTAAACAAGGTCCCAACGTCTATAATCAAACGGTCTTATTGCCTCTCCAACGGTTAGATATTCAGAGGCTGGTATAAAAAAGGGATGTTCTTCATTTCTGAAGAAGGGGGCTTGAAAAAGAGAGAGAGAACAAGGCTATTATCTGAAAAACACTAATCTACATTCCTCTCATCTTCTACTCTCGGACTTTGATATGTAATATTCTTAGAGAGTGATTTATTTGTACTTAAGTGAGTAACATCATCCACTCTTTGAGAGAGTTAGTTTTGAGCTTAAGTGTTTAACAAAATCAGTTCATAGAGTGAACATAGTGTAAACTTACAATTTGTAAGGGGGAGCATTTAGAAGGTTTTCTAAATCTCCATAGGTTGCAAGTTAGCCCGTAAAACTTGCGTTTGTAAGGTTGCAAGTGATCCCGTAAAACTTGCGGTAAGGTTTGCAGGTGAACCCGTTGTAAAACCTGTGGGTTGTTAGGTGAACCCGTGCTCGTAAAACCTAAAGTGTAAAGGCTTCTCTTGTGCCCGGTTTAAACAAGAATAGTGGATTGGAAATCTCAGGTGTAGCCTGGGGACTGGATGTAGGTCTGGGTGACCGAACCAGGATAAATTTATGTGTGCATATATTTATACTTGATCATTCTATTTTGCATCACATAGCATACTGACTTGTGCATAGCATTATTTATTATCATCATCACCGAGCACAAGCAGTCTTCCGAAAAGAGTTTAAGTTTTATTCCCTCACCCAATTCACCCCCCCCCCTCTTGGGTGACAGCCACGTTTATCATTTGGTATCAGAGCAGGTCACTTGTTTAAAGGATCAAACGATCTCAAGTGCAAAGACCTTGGCTGATTTGGGTTAAAATGTTTTCCAAAGGCTTTGATCATACCATTCCACCTGTGTTAGAAAATATTGATTTTTGTTGGTGGAAAGCAAGAATGGAAAGTTTTATAAAATCCACTAGTTTGAAAATGTGGGATATTTTTGAAAATGATTTTGATTTCAAACCAAGAGGAAACTGGACTGAAAAGGAGAAAAATTTGTTTTCCTTAAACATTCGAGCAATGCAAATTTTATACAAAGGCTTAACTGAAAATGATTTCCAGAAAATCAAACATTGCTCTAGTGCTAGAGATATTTGGAATACTCTTGATATGATATATGCTTCTAACCCATCTCTTGAAAGCACAGCTGTCCAAAGCTCAACTCGTGCTCTTTGTGGATCATCTACTGATGAGCTTCTGGAAGCTGATATTGAGGAAGCAGGCTTCAGTGAAGAGAGTATCCATTTCTGCCTAGAAGATTCAGAAAGTGAGGTATCTGAATCTGAACTTGAACTCTCTGAATTGCAAGATGCATACAATGAGTTATATACCGAATATTGTAAACTTGCAAAAGAACTTCTAGGCTTAAAAGAAAAAGATAGGAAACTTGAAAAACTAATTTCTTCTTCTACATCTAAAGTTTCCGAGGATTCTTTTAAAGAACTAGTGGTTCCGATAGCTAGCCCACTATCGGTAGGGAAAACTTCAACATGTCTTGAAAAATGTTTTGATTGTAAACACGTGTTGAAGGAAAAAGAAAAGCTTTCAAAAGAAACTGAAATTTCAAAGGAACAAAAAGCTTTTCTAAAGAAAACTAATCATGATAATGATAGGAAGCCTCATTTTGATTATCATTCCATTATCTGTCATTATTGTGGTAGATTAGGACATATTTCTCACACATGCAGTCTTAGAAGAAATTCAAATGTGAGAAATAAGTTTGTATGGATTCCTAAAGGACAAGTAAGGTCCAGTGCTAACCATGTAGGACCCAAGTACAAATGGGTACCAAAACATCCTCCTAGTGCCTTACTTGTGCAGGATAGATCAAGAGTTCCTCTTATCCCAAAGAAGAGAACTCGTGGTGATGCAACTGCTGAAACCCACTGGTACAATCATAAGAAGCTGTCGGCCACCACAAGGGACAATAGTTCTGTCTCAAGGATGAGCTATCACAAAGTTCCACTCAACTATCCTGAGAAGAACAAGAGAGAGTGGATTCCTCGATCATCATTGAAAAGGCTCTTGAATCCTACCTCTCAGAAGAAAGTGCTTCGAACCAAGGATAAGTATAGAAGATCTCCTTGGGTAAGCAAGGGATCACTTAGCAACGAAGCATTTGATAGTAAAATCTCCTACGCTAATGTTAGATGGACTTATTGAGATTTTACATTAAGCATCCTAAGATGTGAACATTATATTCATCATAGAAGAAAGCTTGAAGAAATAAGTAATGTTCATAATCTACATACTGCCCATGACTATCTTGATCAAAAACCTTGTATATCCTTGTGCATATAGTCATGAAAGATTCACCATGCCATACACATAGGACGTAATCTAAATGCATGTGAACTATATATAGCCTACAAACTGACCTTCAGATCCAGACTTGGATACAAAAGGAAGGAAATATCTGGTATTTTGTAGGAAGGGCAATCCGAAGGTTCAGCAAGACAAGGGTGAAGAAGACCCTTGCTAAAAGGAAAATCTCCTCCCCCCACAGTGAGCCATCTGACTCATGTGCCCCCAACAATCTGCTAGCTCAGAGGCAAACTTGAGATAGCGCTGAGTGATCAACCTGCGGAGACACCTTCTGCTGAACCTGTGTCTCCCTCTGCGCCAGCACCCAATCTGAGTGAAGAGCTGTGTATGAAATATGGGTTCAAGAGGCCAGAGATGCCAGTGGTAGTGATCACAAAGTAAATTCATCCCTCTGCACCAGCTCCAATCCATCCTATTAGCCTCAGCAAGACTCAGGACTGTACCTCATCTGAACAATTAGTCAAGTCTTGATAAGCATTCGTCACGCATAGATTTTGGTACTGCTCTAAATATAGATTCCATACATTGCCAACCAAAATCAAGCGAGCTACTGCTAGATGCGAATGGAGCTATGGTGATATCATTCTTACCTTCCTCTTTACTTGAATAATCACTTGGCTAGTAAATGTATGATGGACTCAACAACTCTTATTTCTCTGAAACTGATATGATTTCCCTTATCTGTGATGAACACTTATTTTCTGTAAAAACGACCCTATCATATCAAATTCATTTTCTGATATAATGCATACAGATTTTACAAATTCAAGAAGTCCGACACCTTGAAACTGAACCTTCTTCAAAACCTTCTGAATTTGTGCATGTTGAATCATTGTGTTCTAAGATTTCTGACATTGTTAAGATGATTCGGAACTAGTTTCAGAATTTTGACACTAAAACTAAAAATCTTCCTCAGAGTTTTTCATATGGTGTCTAAATCATTTTACTCATATATGCTTAGTGAATTCTTTTAAGGGCACCTCTCATGGAAGAAAATGGTTTATGCATTCACCTTGATTTTTGAAAGATCCTTTTGAAATACAAACTTTCAAAACAGATTCTACATGACAACCGTACCTCATGATAGCACTCAAAAGCTATTTATGATTTTCCATTTCATGTGGTATCTCTTGCATCAACTTTTTCAATGCATAAGAAGCTATGGTTTCGAGAACAATACATCCCTCTTAATTACATCTTTAAGTTCTCAATCTACTAATGATCTTAGTTCAAGTTTGTGGTTTAAGAATGTTGACACAGATTATTGAAGCTTGAACAATGAATATAACCAAGAGAGAATGACAACGAAAATGTCTCTTATCAAGATGTGTGGAATGGCTATACCAAACCTGAGAAACTTTCGCCAATACACATGAGCATTTCTATCCCTTACATATTCTGTTGTGAAATTAAATGGATAGTCTCTCTCTTGTCTGACATGCATTAGAAATCTTAGGAAATGCCTTGAATTAAACTCTGCTAGATCTGTAAAACATGGCATAGTATCACAAGCATGCTATAATCTGTATTAATTTCAAGCTTGTTGATGTCCTAAGAACAATGAGATCACACTGAGCATATCTAGAAGAACTTGGGCTAAAATTTGGAAATTATTCTCGTAATCATATGCTGAAATTTGGTTGTTTTTGTAAAACGAATTCAATCCTAATCAAATTATTTTTGTGAGGATGAAGATTCTCTTTTTCAAAATCTCATTATGTTATTAATTCACATGTCTTCATGATCTACCATAAACATCCTTGAGGCATATGTATCGAACTATACTTGCTTATGAAACTCTGAAAATATGCCACCTGTTTAATATTCTCTGTACTATCACATTGATATTTATCCATGAGAGTATAAATAGAGTTCATGTCTTGATAGTGAAACTATGTGAATGTATAGATAATTTCAAAATTAGTTTTCACATAATCATTGCTCATATCTTCTTAAACCAATTAGCAAGCATGATTTCTTAAAATTATTAGCTTGTGCTGATTAACACAGATTGACTTGAATGTCCTGAGGATGGTCTTCAATGTTAAATCTTAAGTACTTTCACTGACCATCAGAAAGCATTTGTTTCCTCAAGCATATGCAGGACCAATCATCAAGTTTGAGCAAGGTTGCTTTCACAACAATCAGCGCCTTCGATAGCAGGCCAACTATTGAACCATGGGAAGAGTAGAGTGACTGCCCAGTCATGTCTACTTGTGGTTGTAGCTCAGCTTGCCGAAGCGAATCATCAAAGCACTTGCGCTAGGGGTTTCCACTTGAGATAGCACACCTCTTGAAGATGTCAGGAAGCATGCTTATCTGCGTATGATTCAGATTCCTGAGTCTAATAGAGCATGAGTACCCCTCATCTGTGGTAACATCTACACCTTACCATCTCTTACATATGATGCATACATGGCATTGGTAAGGGTGTCAACTTAGGATGTTTCTCTCAATCTGCATTGACTTCAAAATCATTCACTGTCTAAGAAAATCATCCTAGCTCACACATCTGTATCCTCTAAATGACATGCTGGAAAGTAATTGATAACATATCTCTCTTATATGCTTCCTCTCTTGATTTAATGATGATTAATCTTAATATAGAAGAGAAGTAAGTGGACATTACCTGTTAATGATCCCTTGAAAATAGAGAGTCACATGCTGTCATCGATAATAAACTCTTAAGATGCTGTGATGCAATTTGTTTGGAAAATATTTTTGGCACTTTTAAAAAAACACAAATTTCATTTGATTTGATTTCATTTCATATGGTATCACAAATTTCATTTGGCATTCAATCATTTCCTTTGATACCACAGGTTCAAACTCACAGATCTCATTTGATTACATTTGGTATCAGATTTCATCTCATTTGAATTTAAAATCACATATTTCATTTGATATCATAATCACCATTTTTAAACATATCAAAAGTAATTTTGATTCTCTCGATTTGATGATTAGGGCGAATACAATCATTTAGGATCATGAATCATTATTGTTTTTCTTGATAATTCTCGTACGTTGTAAAAGTATCCCCATCCCTAAGGCTAGCTTGCACCTGTTGGAATTTGATGAAGCCAAAAGGGGGAGAGAGATAGAGATGAGATGTCTAGAGATGGAGATAAGATGTCTAGCGAGAGATGAGACATGAGATGTCTAGAGCTGAGAGATAGATAAGATATCTAAGTTTAATTATAGCTCTGGGAGTGCTCTGGGAGTGATCTAAGTTTAATTATGTTCTCTAGTCATCTATGGGTTTGTCATCATCAAAAAGGGGGAGAATGTTAGAATCTTAAGTTTTGATGGTGACTAAGGTATGATATGGTCTAGTACTTAAGAGAACATAATCAGCACTTAGGAAGGATTAGATGACATGGTTAGAATCCTGAGTTAGATCACTTGAGAATGTAAGATCACTTCCGGATAGATTAGGACTTGCGCATGCGGATGAATGCTTTCATCCCCCAGCGTCAGCAAGTAAATAACTAGGGATTTAACTTAATCCATGAACCTTAGGTGCACAAACCCTAAGACTAAGCTATGGTTCAATCGGAAGCGAAGTTGCTTCCTGTTAGACTTAGACTGGCGCAGAGCGATAGAATAGATATTACTCCAAGCGACAGTGAGTCTACTTCCCCAAGTGAAAGCGCTTCCTGTTAGACTTAGACTGGCGCAGAGCAATAGAATAGTTATTACCCCAAGCGTCAGTAAGTCTACTTCGCCGAGTGAAAGCACTTCCTATTAGATTTAGACTGGCGCAGGTTGATAGACTAGATATAACCCCGAGCGTCAGCGGAAATGCAACATCAAGTGAAGTTGCTTCCTGTTGGATCTTGACTGGCGCAGACTGATAGAATAGATTTCACCCTAAGCGTCAGTGAGTTCACTACGTCAAGTAAAAGTGCTTCCGATAGCTTAGTGACTAGCGCTGAGTGTTGGAATGAAATACACTAAGTGAGAGTGAGTTATAGTGAACCAAGATCCTTCATCTAGTAGTTTTACTTCCGGATGTAAAAATGCTTCCGGATACATCATAGACCAGATCAGAACATAGTCTAAGTAAGACTACTTCCCATAGCAAATTTCCCACAACATGTATAGTTTTTACTATATCTGATTATATATATTGCTATGTTGGACTAACCAGTATGTGCAGAACTTAGTTACACTTGCGGATGCAAATGAGCTTCCGGATGGAAAGACTCTTGGCATTGGATTTCAGAGACTAACCCTTGCAGAGCAAGATTGCCACTTCCGGATGAACGATGATCATCCGTCAGCAAGAGTACAAGAGTAAATGTCACATACTCGGAAGTCAGAATGCTTTGTCAGAGCAGAGGTGTCAGGACTACTTTTCAGAGATAAAGCAAGTCAACCCTGCTGAGCATTTAAGAAGATGTTCCTTCCAACGGTAACAAGAGGATAACAGACACATTCAAACAACATTGTTACCTACCAAGCATGAGGAGTATGAGAACATAATCTGAAGATTCACTCAAGGTGTCAAAGCTCATACTGCCCACAAAAGTCAGAGTCCATAAGAGAGCTTCTGATAGCAAGAGAGGATCCAATAGCAAAGCACTCTTATCATTCATGGACAAGTGCTTGGAAGACAAAGTTCCTCTATGTGATAGCAAGCAAAATGTTAGAGTCCACGAGCTTCAGATAGCAAGAGAGCTTCCGATAATGAGTCTCTTAACATCCTGGACTTATGCTTGAGGAACGAAGTCCTCTCTGACAGCAAGCAAGAGTCGGACCGTACAAAATGTTCAGATGTCAGAACGACTTTTGTCAGAATAGTATTGCCAGAACAGTGTTGACAGAACAGCTTGGTCAGAGCACCTTTTTAGATAAAGCAAAGTCAACCCTGCTGTGCACTAATGAGGACAACGTAAACAAGGTCCCAACGTCTATAATCAAACGGTCTTATTGCCTCTCCAACGGTTAGATATTCAGAGGCTGGTATAAAAAAGGGATGTTCTTCATTTCTGAAGAAGGGGGCTTGAAAAAGAGAGAGAGAACAAGGCTATTATCTGAAAAACACTAATCTACATTCCTCTCATCTTCTACTCTCGGACTTTGATATGTAATATTCTTAGAGAGTGATTTATTTGTACTTAAGTGAGTAACATCATCCACTCTTTGAGAGAGTTAGTTTTGAGCTTAAGTGTTTAACAAAATCAGTTCATAGAGTGAACATAGTGTAAACTTACAATTTGTAAGGGGGAGCATTTAGAAGGTTTTCTAAATCTCCATAGGTTGCAAGTTAGCCCGTAAAACTTGCGTTTGTAAGGTTGCAAGTGATCCCGTAAAACTTGCGGTAAAGTTTGCAGGTGAACCCGTTGTAAAACCTGTGGGTTGTTAGGTGAACCCGTGCTCGTAAAACCTAAAGTGTAAAGGCTTCTCTTGTGCCCGGTTTAAACAAGAATAGTGGATTGGAAATCTCAGGTGTAGCCTGGGGACTGGATGTAGGTCTGGGTGACCGAACCAGGATAAATTTATGTGTGCATATATTTATACTTGATCATTCTATTTTGCATCACATAGCATACTGACTTGTGCATAGCATTATTTATTATCATCATCACCGAGCACAAGCAGTCTTCCGAAAAGAGTTTAAGTTTTATTCCCTCACCCAATTCACCCCCCCCCCCTCTTGGGTGACAGCCACGTTTATCACGAATACACTCGCTAAGGAGGGATATAACTATCCCCAGAACATACGCATCACTATAAGACAACCCCAGAATGGGAGCGAAATGACACGGATCATACCAGCCACCGCTCTGAAGCATCACCAACTGGATACCACAACTCTTGTGGGTCGCCATCCTGGCGAGATGAACTGATCATCGCCTTACCTCATTCAAGCTTTGCTTGCCATTTTACAAGAAAAAAAAAGAAACAGAGAGAGACAATCAGACAATACTATCAAAAGAGAATAAAGTTGTTGGGCCAAAAATACGAACAGTTTCACTCACAATGGGCCCAAAACGAAGGCGCTCAAAACTCAAAAATAGCGTCTGAATAACACAACACTGTCAAGCGTCAAGTGTCAACACACCTTGACCTTGTTCAAATTTCATCTCACTCTCTCTCTCTTCAACACTCCCTCCATTTCCTTCTTCAGATCTCTCTCTCTCTCTCTCTCTCTCACTCCCTCCCTCCCTCCACTTCTTTCACATCACCCTTCCACGAAGATAACACTCTTCCTTTCCTAATCTTTTAGGGTTTTGATCCTCTGCGCGCACTTCTTGGTAAACCCCAATGTCGGCCTCCACTGTTTCCATCCCGGCAGGGAACCCCGGGGCCCGCCGCAGACCGGTCATCGCGGCCGAAAAGAAGACCACCACAAACATCGAGATGCTGGCGACTGATGTTGTTGGGGCTTCTCCCGCTGTGGGTGGTGGTGACGAGAAAGTGACGTCAGCAGGAGGTAATGCGAGAGATTTGAGCCACAATTCGGTGCGCGGCGGCGAGGCGGTGGCCGCGGCGGCCAAGAAAGCCGCCGGGAATTCCGCCACTGCGCAAAGGCGGACTCGAAAGGCGGCCCCGAAGCCGGAGAAACCCCGGTGGGTCACGGTTCTGAGCATTTTCGCGAAGAATTTCGTGCTTCTTGTTGTTCTTGTTGGTCTGGTCCAATTAATTCGGAGGCTGGCGTTGAAATCGGGTGAAATTGGCCCGGGAATGGTGGAATTCGAGGGGCGAATTGCGGATGTGGAGTCGCTGTTGAAGACGACGGCGAGGATGATTCAGGTGCAGGTTGATGTGGTGGACAGGAAGATTGAGAATGAGAAGAAGGAGATGAGTAAGAGGATTGATGATAAAGGGGCTGTTTTGGAGAGAGAGTTGAGGAAATTAGAGGCTAAGAGTTTGGGAATGGAGAAGTCTTTGGGTGATTTGAAGGCAGTTGAGTGGGTATCAAAGGAAGAGTTTAAGAAGTTTTATGATGAGATGAAGAAGTCAAAGGGTGGAAATCTTGGAGAGGAAAGAAGTTTAGATGAGATAAGAGGTTATGCAAGAGAGGTGGTTGAGAAGGAGATTGAGAGGCATGCTGCTGATGGGCTTGGTATGGTGGATTATGCACTTGCAAGTGGTGGGGCCAGGGTGGTGAAGCACTCAGAAGTGTTTAATGTTGGAAAGGGGACTAACTGGTTCTTACTGTATGCGAATAATGGTGTTCATAAACATGCTGATAAGATGTTGAAGCCAAGCTTTGGAGAGCCTGGTCAGTGTTTTGCCTTGAAAGGGAGCTCTGGGTCTGTGGATATCAGGTTGAGAACTGCTATCATTGCTGAGTATCTCACACTAGAGCATGTTGCCAAGGTAATATGTCTATATGTGCATGCCTCTTTCAATATGGTCAAGCCTTTTAGTTTTTACTACCTTGAAACTTGGAGAAAGTAATTTATGTGGTCTGTGCATTGTCTTTAAATGAAGGGATCATTTCTAGTCTTTGCAATTTTGATGCATTAGTGGTTCTCTGTGCACTGTAGTTATGAGTGTCATTGGTGACTGTATACACTATCCATGGCATGCTGTCAGTTATGAAATTTGCAGACCTTTAACTGGAATATTGAGATGTCCATATGCTTTATATATATGATATGATTGATGGATTTGATTGACAAATTTTAAGAAGGAGGGCTTGCTTTTTTTCTGCTCATCTTGTTTGTGTCTTTCTAGTTCAGGGCGGGGCTGGTTTGCACAGTTTGCTCTGTTGTGTATTTTGGTGCTCTATGTTAATCCGTTGAATTTTATAAATTCCTTGTTGATTCTGGTATATTGAATTTAGTGGCATGGTTTTCTTCAACCAACTATTTGTTCCATTAAATAATGAGAGTGGGTGCTTTGGTTTTTCAAACCAATTGATTGTTGAATGCGTGCATTCTTGTTGGTAGTTGACCATTAGACTTAGTTTTGGTGGTTTTCATGTCTCTTATGGATGGGTTTGTTTGGTTTTTAAGTTATACTATCGCTGTCTGTCAACCTTGAATCATAGTTTTTTCTGAAATCTTCCATATGTTCAAGTCTGAACAATAATAATTTCGACCATACCTTTTCATCATTGTCCTGTGAACTGTTAAAGATAAAAAAAGATGATTATTCATATGGTATTTTAGCTGATTGTTTATGGACTTTTTGGGTGATTCATTTTATGCCCAAGTGATAAATAGTTTGCATTTGTATATTTGCTTCGTGCCCTTTATTTTATGATTTGAATTGGTTGGTATCTTTGTGTGTGGGCGGGGTGATTGGTGGGATTGTGTAGATTGCAATTTTCCTCAATTTATTGTATTGGCTATTTGTAATCATAATGTTTGGTTGTTGATAGAGTTCAATGGCATTGTATGAGCTATGTAATCAACCCCATCTAGAGGGATTAGACCTCTTCTCCTTGTCAATGAAATTTTGAACTTCAATAGTATAATTAATTAAAGGATCAATTAGAGTTATTGATTTAGTATAATAATGTCTTTCTGGCACTTCTTTTATTCACATTTTCCTACGAAGCTTCTAGGCTGCGTCTTGTGTGTAAAAAAGTTTCTTATTTAACAAATAGTTTTCTGGTACTCACATATGTTAGCTATTCTAGTTTTGTGTTCTACTAACAGTTAAATAAGTCGTTTGTTGCAAAATATGATTTCAATAGGTTCTCTATATTCTGGCAAAAAAAATAGGTTCTCTATAAATTTAACACTTATTAAATCAATTTGATTTTTACCTTTCAACTTAGTCTCTTGATAATGAAAGGTATAGAAACAAATGAAAAATGAAAAGCAAGGTGATTATTTTCATGAAAAGTGAGCACTTAGTGTATATGTGGTTTCACATTCAGCCTTCTACAAGTCATTTACAAATCTAAAAGTTACCTCAACATTGTTTTGTTTTGTATCAGTGTTTTAAGTATTCTTTTAGTCAAAAGGACAAATAAAAGATCTTAAAGTCATTTGTCCAATGGAACATGGCGAAGTGTTTACTTTTCAAATTTTGGGATATTACTGTAGGTGCATTTATGAGGGAAGTCAAATTAACTACCTGTATCTCCCATGCTACCCTGTTACATTTCAAATCATTTATATAATTTCTTGTTATATATTTTATTTATCATTTTTATTATGTATACATTATTTTATATATTCCTTGTAGTCAATCACTTCCTACATGCATCATGCATAAGAAATTCAAATTTTATATATTTAGTTTTCATGAAAGGTTGACTTGTTTTTTCCAGTTCTGTCCTTGTCAATATTGAATACTCACAATTTTCTTATGCATGATTACTCGCCAGTCGCCACAGAGTAATTAATGGGGTAAAAATTTATTTCTTAAACTATTAAGTGTTTTTTGTATGATTGTAAGTAAATTGAAAGGTCTGGTGAGACAGTTTAAGGGATATAGCCATTAGGCGAAGCCTATAATTAGATTCCCAATCATTTATAATCATTCAAATTTCTGAATCAATTAGAAATATTATTCCCTTCCCGTTTCATTTTGTCTCAATCTTTCTCACTCTCTCTTGATTCAATCTCTATACTCTATTTCTCTTTTTTCTTTCTCCTCTCTTCTCTTTCCTATACCAATGACAATCTTACAATAGTAAGTTCATTGAATTGACTTTTGCCAAATGCATTTTTGACAAATGTACCATAACTAAACATAAAATCAAATGTTTTTTTATATTATTTAGTACAATTAAGTGGCCCTCTATAGGATAAAATGAACGAGAGAAGGAGAAGGAGAAAATGATTCTGTTTATACCTTAAAATAAAAATGTATAAAAAGCCATTTGCTGCTTAGTGATGATTATAGTAGACATTTTATAATTGTTTTCTTTTATTTTCTTTTATTTTTTTGTTGGTCTTTCCATCAGGGCTACTTTTATGCCTTGTTGGAGGACCTGTTTTTTAGGGACTACTGACACTCTTGGTATCTTTAGTTTTCTATAATCATGTTACCTTT
Organism: Mimosa pudica; assembly: GCA_029929735.1. Taxonomy (NCBI): domain Eukaryota; kingdom Viridiplantae; phylum Streptophyta; class Magnoliopsida; order Fabales; family Fabaceae; genus Mimosa; species Mimosa pudica. The sequence goes on along the minus strand of JAKELP010000055.1, from coordinate 2,525,331 downwards.
CTATCTAACCTATGTGCTTACCTCATTCCTCAACTCTTTCTCCCATTTACCTTTAGCTTGACAATGGTATTAGTTCAAGGACTTTTAGACCACATGCGGTGAGGTTTCAGTCTGGGATGCCTCTCAAGAGGGTGATACGCATGAGACCTCCATTCTAAGTTTAAGATGGTCATAGTAGTTACCTAACTCAGACAAGTTTAAGAAGTTCTAGCCATTTTTTTCTGTGACGTGTATAGATATATATTGTCAAGTTTTTGTGGTCATCTGGATGTCTCTGATTTATGTTGGTTTTTTCAAATGTCTATGCATCATAGTAATTCCAAATATATGATCTTTTATGTTAATATTTTGCTTTTTACCACCAGAGTGTTGCATATGATAGATCAAGTGCTCCCATGGACTGCACGGTTTCTGGCTGGCTGCAAGGGAATAGTGTATCTGTTGTTGAGTATGAGAACATCTTTTTATTATCTGAATTTACATATGACCTTGATAAGAGTAATGCCCAGACTTTTGATGTGTTTGATCCAATCAGTGCCGGAGTTATTGACACTGTGAGGCTTGAATTCAGATCCAACCATGGAAATCCTTCACATACTTGTATATACCGATTTAGGGTTCATGGACGCGAGCCAGATGATGGACACGATCCAGATGCACTTACTGATATGGAAATGGGGGAGTATGTATGAAGCATTTCTTTGTGGTTTGAATGTATTTTGTGTAGGTCTTGTAACACACGGACTCTCTAGCTATCTAGTGTACTCATTAATGGTCCATGTTAGAGTATTCTTGTTGTCAATTGGAACGGATCTTTTGTATATTGTGTGCAAATTCTTGATTAGGCTTATGGGATAGTGTGTATTTGATTGGGGGAATGAGGAACGATACAGTAGGGGTTATTTTGCTCTGTATCCTCTTGTTCAAGAAGCTTTTTTTTCCCTCTTCAAGGAGAGTAGCAATTCAGAAGTTCACCATCATTTGTGTTTATTTCCATTTACTTTTATATTTTTCTTAAAAACCGCGTGCGTGCACTTGCTGGATGGGCAAGGAGGTTTGCCCGGATTCAATTCTGGATACTTGAAAAGAAAAAACCCAAATGAAGGTAAGTTTTACGTTGTACCTCTTAAGTCTTTCTCTTTCAGAGCGAATGCACTTTTGTTTTTTTTGGTTAATCACCGCCCGGTTTAATCCGGACTTGAGGGGTAAGAGTGTTGCCCACAAAGGCAAGGTTGTTCCCTCTCCCAATAAGAGCGCTTCCCAGGATTCGAATACACGTTTTAATTCTTAAGGTGGTTGTAGTCCACTTACCAGCTCAATTAACTAGACATTGGTAGAGCGAATGCATTTTTAATACCAGAATATTATCTTGATCTTAATTGTTCTAAAGATTAGTTCAAATCAATGAAATAGGGGGTTCTGGCGCATATTTCCAAGCTTCTTTTTCGCCATACTGCGCCATTTGTACCGCAAAAAATTGGTACTTTACCACTTGGTGGAAACAACAAAGTGGAATTCAAAAACTAAAAAAGTGGGAAGGGTAATTAATAATATTCTTATCTTATTGTTTTGCTAACATAGTAGGTCAAACAGGTCATTAACAAAGCCCGCAACGCAAATAGCCGAAGGACATCCATGGCTCCTAATCAACTACTTCTCTTGAAATAAGCCCATAAAATGCCTCCTCTCTTCTTAGAGCCATCACTATCTTAGTCTCTTTCCTTAATTATAAGAGCAAAAATCTGAATGATTTTGTCTCATCAAATATATATCTTTAAACCTCATCAAATATATATCTTTAAACCTTGTAGCGAGTATGTGATTGGTTCATGTGTCATTTTATAAGGGTATATAAGATTTCAACGCGATTACCAATTAAATTATTAATTATACTTATTTTTCACCTTCCCCATTTAGAATAGTTTCTTCTTAGAAATGTGTTCAAACATTTTGGTAGCTATGAGATCTGTAAAAAATCATATGTAGGTAACAGCTTAGATTTCACAAGATTCTATTTTTAAATAAAAATCATCACAATCAATAAAATGAATTTTTTGTTTAATAATATGAGCGCCTGTTTGGATACATTTCCAAAAGTTATTCTACCTCCTAAACCTAGGTTTCACACAAAGACATCCAAACACTTTATTTTTTTTAGATAAACTATTTTGAGAAGAAAAGCTAGTTTGGGGTTCCAAAAGCTATTTTGAGAAAAACTACATTTTTCTCTTTTTTAAGCTGAAAACTTTGATCTCTCATTTAGGAAAAACACTTATTTCAAATAAAAGAAACATGAAAAGCTATTCATCCTAACTATTTTTCAGAAAAGTTATATTCTACTCAAAAGTTATTCTTAAAAGCTATTCTCAAAAAGCTTAATCCAAACACTCTCATTTCATCAAAAGCTAATTTTCAGAAAAGCTATTATACTCGAAAGCTATTCTCCAAAAGCTATTTTCCCAGAAGCTATTCTCTAGAAGTTGAATCCAAACAAGCCCTTAGTTAATATTTTTCTTCTATCTACTGTATAATTTGTGTAGTACATGCCATTCTATATTCTAGGTTTAGTTTTGTTAAACTTTTCAAAGCATTTAATGCTCTTTTTCCTATTTTCCCATAAGGCTAAAGTATACTTTTGGTCCCTTATTTTTTCATCAAGTTTCAATTTAGTCCTTTATGTTTGGAAAGTACACTTTTAGTCTTTTTTTGTTAACACCGTTAGTTTAATTTAACGGAAAATGCTAACTTAACAATTCTAAATGGTTATTAAATACTGAAAAATGTTCATATTAAAATATTTGAGTGTAAATATTCTTATATTTTCAAAATTTATCATTTTTGTCCAATTTCATTATAAAATAATCATTTAAAATTGTTAAGTTAGCATTTTTCGTTAAGTTAAACTAACGGTGTTAACAAAAAAGGATTAAAAGTGTACTTTTCAAATATAAAGGACTAAATTGAAACTTAATGTAAACATAGGGGATCAAAAGTATACTTCAGCCTTTCCAATAAATTTTCTCTATCCACATTCTCTTTCATACTCATTTATAACACTTTTCTCTGTTTTTAATTGATAAAGTGTACCAAAAGTCTCATAGGTTCACATTTTTCTCTTTTATATACTCAATCATAATTAGAGAAAATTGAGATAACAAAATTATTCCACATATTTATTTAATCTATGTGATCTCACCCACTTAACTCTTAAAACAAAGGACAGAGGGAGTACTATTTACTTACTACTCTAATCAGTCTAATTAAGTGCTTTAGTACAAATATTTCATTATTTTTCCTATGAACTTGGTTGATGGTGTGTGTGTGTGTGAGAGAGAGAGAGAGAGGTCATGCCCATGATCTTTGTGGAAGTCACATCACTTGGTCGTATCGCGGTCCTCTGCAGGCGTGTGCATTTTTTTGGGCCATCTCACCGCGTCCCCTAACTTCCGCAGGGCGTTCACCATTTCGGTAGGGCTGATGGAGAAGTTATGCTCCTCATAACGAGTTAAGGTCACTTTGGCTTTTCTCCTTGAGTATTGTCGCCTACAGAATAAGGATGGAAACGGAAATTTTTACCTTTCGGCTTCTTGGAGCGTTGGTTTGTTGATATGCGGCTGTTCTCTTGTTGGGTCGATGGTTGGAGCGTTATGTAACATCCCAAATAAAATAGGAAAATATTATAATATATATATAGGAAATATTTAATAAGAGATAGGAAATAGGAAATATTTAATAGGAAATAGGAAATATTAATTTCTTATATAAAAAATTTATTAAGATTGAAATTTAAGATTTAAATTTGTATGAAATAGGAAACATGTGAATTTAAAAGAAAGTTAGGGTTAACTTCATATAAAAGAGAAACTTAAAGGGGGAGCTTTATGGTAATTTGTTTGGGCCTAAACCTAATATTCTCCTTCTCTTCATAAACCTATTCCTTCTCCTTCATTCTTGGCTGCCGCCCCCTCTCCAAAACACACTTCAACAATTTCTCCTGCTCCCTCAACCTCACTTTACCAATCTTCACAAATTCATTTTGCTTCCTCCCTTCTTTGTTCTTATCATCATCATTACTCACTTCCCGAATTTTTCCCACGGCCTCACCGTCCGTATCACTCACTCTTTTGCTGCCTCCGTCTTCTCCCCGTTGTCCAGCGCGATTCCGGCGAGCTAACGGCGGTCCGGCGAAGCTCAAACGGTGACAAATTCGTGGCCTTGTTTTCCGGCGAGAAAACCGGCGAACATCGGTTCAACTTCGCATACAAACCCATAAGCAAGTTTAGGTAACTTCCTTCGCTTTACTTCCATTGTTTTCTTGCATCTGGCCGAGCTTGTGAGAGGAATCGTATGTAGTATTGGGATTTGATTTTGGGAGTTTGGGTTAGAAAACTATGGTTAATTGATAAAGAAACTATTTTAGAATTTCATAGTATCTCTGTATGTTCTGAGTTGTAAATGTTTCAATTCTTCCCTGCCTCTCTGATTATGTTTTGATTTTGAGATGAATATAGGTAAGCTAATTGGTACTTGTGTATAGTTATTATGATGAATCGATGACAATGAAATGAGATTATTTTTTTGTTGAAATCTATTCTATCAATCTGCGCCAGTCAAGATCTAACAGGAAGTGCTTTCACTTGGCGAAGTAGACTTACTGACGCTTGGGGTAATAACTATTCTATTGCTCTGCGCCAGTCTGAGTCTAACAGGAAGCGCTTTCACTTGGGGAAGTAGACTTACTGACGCTTGGGGTAATATCTATTCTGTCGCTCTGCGCCAGTCTAATTCTAACAGGAAGCGCTTTCACTTGGGGAAGTAGACTCACTGTCGCTTGGAGTAATATCTATTCTATCGCTCTGCGCCAGTCTAAGTCTAACAGGAAGCAACTTCGCTTCCGATTGAATCATAGCTTAGTCTTAGGGTTTGTGCACCTAAAGTTCATGGACTAAGTTAAATCCCTAGTTATTTACTTGCTGACGCTGGGGGATGAAAGCATTCATCCGCATGCGCAAGTCCTAATCTAACCGGAAGTAAATCTTCATCCGGAAGCACTCTTACTTGGGATCCTTTGTTATCCTATTGCTTCCTAGGCACTTGGTCTAATCCTCTACATTTTAGTCTTCATCAAAACTTAAGATTCTAACATTCTCCCCCTTTTTGATGATGACAAACCTAGTTCTATTAATTAAGTTCATATGAAAGGATTAGCTGAAGAATAAAAGCAATAGTTCAGAATAAGTAACTTAGACAAATATTATTGATAAGCATAGGTTACAGGTCAGAGCATATAACTAGATAACATTTACAAGCAGCGAGCATATAGTAGGCAGATATGAGAACATGCATGAAAAGATGAACATTTCTAAGTAAAAAAAAAAATTGGGCTGGGGGTTGTTTCTTTGTTTCTTCTTTCTCTCCCTCTCGCTGAAGCTCTTCTTCATCAAGGAACTCCCAGGGTAGCAAGGCTAGTGGTCAATGCATTTCTCCCCCTTTTGGCATCATCAAAGAGTGTTTTCCATATTTGATCGCCGCAGCCTCCTCCTTAGGGATGGACTTCCTCTTCTTAGAACCCACTAACAGTTCTGCCATTCTACCAGAAGTTTCAGGCTGACCTTGAATATTTTCATCCTGCCCTAGGGCAATTTGCCGAGAAACTTCATGATGTTCTTGATGTCTTTCATGATGCCCAGATTTTCCAGAATGTTGATGGCTTGATTTCCCAGATTTGGACTTGTGTTTCTTAGATGAGGAGGGTTTCCTCGAAACTGGGTTTGCTTCAGAGGGTTCGGCCATTTTTTGTGGGGTTGATGAAATGTTTATATGAAGAACATAGATGAAAATGAAGAATGTGTGAAATGAGATGTCCCTTTTATAGGTAAAGTCATTAAGGGCAAAAAGGTCATGCTCCTTCACATTATCACACATTGGGTAGCGTAAACGCCTTAAGTTGGATCGATATACCTGATGACACGTGTCGCTTCATATTGTCAGAGAAGTCGAAACGTCTCATTTGGAAGTTGAAGCGTTTTCTGAAGTGACGTGTCTTCTTGGACTTGTGCTGGCGCTCTCTTGGTTTGATCATCCAGCGTCAGTGTGTAATCATTCGGAAGTGGTTTTGCTTCCGGTTGCACTTACTTAAGATTCAACATTGAATACCTGCAAGGACATATATTGGCACTCCGATGCCTAAGTTAGTATTGTTTGAATTATTTTGAAAAACAATTAAGTACATGGAATTTACACTTCATTTGGGTTTACCATTCCCAAATCACCTCTAATAAAAGTAAATTGGTCAACCCCCAGAGGCTTGGTGAAGATATCAGCAAGCTGTTGTTGTGTGGGGACAAACTGTACTTTGACATCTTTCTTTTGAACATGGTCTCTGATGAAATGATGTCTGACATCAATGTGCTTTGTCCTAGTGTGCTGAACCGGATTCTTGGCTAGGCTGATTGTGCTTGTGTTGTCACAGAGGATGGGTGCCTCAGGGAATTCCAAGCCAAGATCTCTCAACTGGTTCTTCAGCCACAACACTTGGGCACAACAACTGGCTGCTGCAATGTATTCTGCCTCAGTGGATGACAAGGACACGCAGGTCTGCTTTTTGCTCGCCCAAGACACCAGACAACCACCAAGGAAGGCGCATTGTCCACTGGTGCTTTTCCTATCAGTTTTATAACCTGCATGATCAGAGTCAGAATAAGCCCACAAGAACTCTTGGTTACCTCTGGGATACCAAAGACCAAGTTCTTGTGTCCCCTCAAGGTATCTTAAGATACGTTTAACACATGTTAGATGTGACTCCTTGGGGTTGGCTTGAAATCTAGCACACATGCCTACACTAAATTGAATGTCAGGTCTGCTGGCTGTTAAGTATAGGAGAGAACCTATCATTCCTCTATACATGGGCAGGCTAACAGATTTACCCTTTGCGTCAGCATCAAGTGCGGCAGTGGTGCTCATGGGAGTTTCATACTCCTTGCATTCATCCATCCCAAACTTTTTGAGTAGCTCTCTGCAGTATTTGGCTTGGGAGATGAATATTCCATTCTTCTTCTGCTTAATTTGCAGGCCTAGGAAGAACGTTAGTTCTCCCATCATTGACATTTCAAACTCACCCTGCATGGTCTTAGAAAAATCCTCACAAAGCTTTTCGTTAGTTGCTCCAAAGATAATATCATCAACATAAATTTGAACAATTAGCATGTCTCTATCTTTGTGAAGGATAAACAGTGTATTATCAAGTTTGCCTCTTGAGAAACCTTTGCCTAGCAGAAAGCTGCTAAGTCTCTCATACCAAGCTCTAGGAGCTTGTTTTAGGCCATATAAAGCTTTCTTTAATCTATACACATGTTTGGGGTGCTTATGATCCTCAAAGCCAGGAGGTTGTTCTACATATACCTCTTCTTTAATATAACCATTAAGAAATGCACTTTTTACATCCATTTGATATAGCCTGAAGCCCTTCATGGATGCAAAGGCTAGAAGAATCCTTATTGCTTCAAGTCTCGCGACTGGAGCAAATGTTTCTTCATAGTCAATGCCTTCTTCTTGGTTATATCCTTTGGCAACTAGTCTGGCTTTGTTTCTTGTAATTTGACCTGTCTCATCCAGTTTGTTTTTAAAGACCCATTTGGTCCCTACTATAGATTGATGAGATGGCCTAGGGACTAGTTCCCAGACTTGACTTCTTTCAAATTGATTTAGCTCTTCCTGCATGGCAATAATCCAGTCGCAGTCCTCAAGAGCTTGTTCAACTGAAGTTGGTTCTATTTGAGATAGAAATGCACCAAACTCAACTTCATTTTGAACCTGCCTTCTGGTTCTCACACCAGAAGAAACATCACCAAGCACTTGATCAAGAGGATGATCTCTGTGATGCCTCCTAGCTGTTGGCAACTGTGCCTCATCATGCACAGTCTGCACTCTAGGTTCATCGCAGAGTTCATCTTCTTCCTTAGGATTGTTTGCTGGTGTTTCTTTTGGTGGTGAAGAAGATGATGGTAATTTTGGGAGGTTAAGTAATTCATCATCTTCTCTGGATTGTCCCCATGTAGGAATTTCATCAAATACAACATGCATGGATTCCTCTACAGTTTTAGTTCTCATGTTGTATATCCTATAAGCTTTACTCCTAAGGGAATATCCTATGAATATACCTATATCAGCCTTTGGATCAAACTTACCCAAGTTTACCTTTCCATTATTATGCACGTAGCATTTTGATCCAAATATTCTGAGGTGGCTGATGTTTGGCTTCCTTCCTCTGTATAGCTCATATGGAGTCTTATCCAAGCCTTTACGAACATAAGCTCTGTTGGAGATATAGCAAGCAGTGCTCATAGCGTCCGCCCAGAACACTTGAGAAACCTCTTTCTCGTTGAGCATGCTTCTAGCCATCTCCGTCAGAACCCTGTTCTTTCTTTCAACTACTCCATTTTGTTGAGGAGTCCTCGGAGCTGAGAAGTTATGTTCAATTCCATTTTGCTCACATAGCTCAGAGAAGCTATGGTTCTCAAACTCTCCTCCATGGTCTGTCCTTATGGCTGTGATTTTGAGATCCTTCTCATTCTGCACTTTCTTAGCCAGGACAACGAAAGCATCAAAAGCATCTTGCTTAGAGGCAAGAAACAAAGTCCACGTAAACCTTGAATAGTCATCCACCACCACTAAAGCATATAGGTTTCCACCTAAGCTTTTTACTCTTGCTGGCCCAACCAAATCCATGTGGATTAGTTCCAAGGGCCTGCTGGTGGAGACTCTCTTCTTGGTTTTAAACGAGGATTTTGTTTGCTTTCCTCGTTGGCAGGATTCACAGATAAAATCATGCTTAACCTTAAAAGGGGGAATACCTACAGCTAGCTCCTTTTTAATTAGCATGTCCAATTGAGTAAAGTTAACATGAGCTAGTCTCTTATGCCAAAGCCAGCTATTCTCGTCACTAGATATTAGACATTTTTCTTCTAGCTGTTGACATAAATCTAAGGTATATAGATTCCCATTTCTAATTGCCTTAATTTTGCATTTTAGGTTGGCCTTATCTATATTCAGATCCTGCTTATCAACTATTAAGCACTCATTTGAATCAAATATTACCCAGTTACCTTTGTCCGTGCTTTGACTTACACTTAGCAGGTTGTGACAGAGACCGTCCACTAGATATACATCTTTGACTGGTCCGACTTCTCCAACTCCAGTGATCTTGCCACTTTGATTTCCTCCAAAGGTCACTGTGGCTCCATCTTTGATCACCAGAGACTTGAACTTGTCTCTGTCTCCAGTCATATGTCTCGAGCATCCGCTATCGATGTACCAATTTTTGTTCTTGGATGCCTTGAGACACACCTGAAACAATCAAGCAATTTTAGGTACCCAACCTCTCTTGGGTCCTTTGTCATTAGTGCCTAGGACCCTTGGCCTAGTTTTGGGCTTATCCTTGTGCCTATACACATTTGGAGTCTTTGGCCTAGTGTTGGCTCTAGACTCTTGGGTTCTCCCAGTGGGATGATTCCAGGCTTGGGATCCTTGTCCTCTCTTGATTTCCTTTGCAGGTGGAGGATCCTTTGTAGCCCTGGTTCCTTTAGGGACCCACTTGTATGAGCTGTTAGCTCCATGCTTTTTAGCGTTACAGGTGGACATCGAGTGTCCTTTTCTGTTGCAGTAATTACAGAAGCTGAAAGGTGAGGAGCTATGACTGGTGGCTTTATGGAAGAACTTTAAGTAAGGCTTTACTTTTGGTTCTTCCCACGTTTTCTTCCTGGGGGTATATCCCAAGCCAGTCCTATCCCTATATGCCCTTTGGTTCATTAAAAGTATATTCAGCATTTCTGAACCATTGGTGAATTTCTGCAGGGCATTTTGCAGCTTATTATTTTCTTCTGAGATTTTGCTGCAATTTGGACAGCTCTCAAGTGTTGGGATGTTGGGTTCTGCTTGAGGAGAACCCTGTCCATCCACCATTGGAGATCTTCTAGCTTCCGCTAGTTCCTCACTGAGTGAGTCCACCTTGGACTCAAGTGACTCCTTTTTGGTTTTCAAGAATTTATAGGCTTTACATAGTTTAGAGAATTCTTCATGAATCTCATTGTAAGCCTCTTGTAGTTCAGGAAGAGTTACCTCATGTTCTTCATTGGTGAGGTCAAGATCTGAAGATGCTTCCTCATCCTCTTCTCTAGCTACCAGGCAGAGGTTGGCAACTTCTTCATCATCACTTGCTTCCTCATCTGAGCTGTTTACCCAAATGGAGGAAACGAGTGCCTTTCTTTTATCCTTGCCTTTGGACCTCTGCAGGCTGGGACACTCAGCCTTGAAGTGACCAGGCTTATTGCATTCAAAGCACACAGGGACCTTCTCTTTCTTGTATCCCCTCTTCTGGCTGGTGTCACCTTTCTGATAGCCTTCCTTCTTCCTGAGGAATTTCCTGAACTTCCTCACCATCAGGGCCATCTCCTCATCGTCCATCTCATCGTCGTCATCCTCATCATTGTCCTTGATCTCTTTGCTGGGAGCAACGAGAGCAAGGTTCTTACTCTTGGATGAGGTTTGAGGAGCTCTCATAGCCAGCAAGGTTGGCTCATATTCAGCAAGTGAGCCAAAAAGAGCGGTGACGGAGCTGGTTGATTCTCCTTGCACTTCTTGCAGAATAGTGACTTTGGTGATCCAGTCACCCTTCAAGATTTTCAGAATCTTGCTCACCTGCTCTCTTTCAGGGATATCCTTACCAAGCGAGGCTAGATTATTGATGAGATGGGTGAATCTGAGCTCTAGATCTCTGATAGGCTCGGTGGGGCTTAGCATGGCGAATTTGTGGAATTCTTCCACCAGCATCTCAACACGTCTTGCTTTAACTCCCCTGGTTCCGGAGTGTGCAGCCTCAAGAGCCTCCCACATATCCTTTGCATTTTTGTGGTGGCTGATCCTGTGAAACTCTTTGTAGCTGAGAGCACACTGGATGTAGTGCATAGCCCTATAGTTGAGTTGGACTAGAGCATAGTCCTCAGCAGTATATCTGGCTTTTGCCTTAGCAAATCCTTCCTCATCTAAGGGGGTTTGATCCCCATGTTCGATCACGTCCCATAGTCTGATATCGCTTGACTTGATATAGGTTTCCATTCTGAATTTCCAGAATGTATAGTTGTGCCCATCGAAGCCTGGGGGCTTGTTGGGTTGTACAGCAACATCTGGCAGACCATACTCCGTATCCATTACTTAGATCTTTGCTTTCCGGATTCGTTGGAATCGAGTGAGAAAGACCCGCTCTGATACCAAATGAACGTAATGGATGCACAAGAGGGGGGGGGGGTGAATTGTGCTTCAAAAATAAATACTCGAAATAAACAACACAGGATTTATACTGGTTCGGTCTATCTGACCTACGTCCAGTCCTCAACCACCCAGGCTGAGAGTTCCACTATAACTCAGGTTTTAAATCGGGTTCACCTGAAACCTTACAACCGCAAGTTTTAGACGGGATCACTTGCAACCTTACAACCACAAGTTTTGCGGGCTTACTTGCAACCTTTTTACCTAGCTCCCCCTTACACCAAGCAAGGGTTCAACCTTTACAAATAAAGGATTTTACTAACTAAGTTCTCTTTAAGAACAGATGGTGATACACACTTAAGCACAACTAATTGCTCTTATAACAAGAAGAGACTTAACTACAATGAGTACAGAATAAGTACGTGAAGAATCACTCAAAGTGTTAAATGCTCTTTTCTATTTCTGGGCAGCCTTGAATGCTTTAAAGATTTCTTGTGTTTCTCGCTCTAACTTCTCTCTAGAGTATTCAAGGATAATTGTTGTTGTAATAAATGAAGTTGAGCTCCCTTTATATAGTCTTCAAGCATTTGAACTCTTGGTAGGTGGGAGTCCCGTTTGAATTTGGCCGTTTATCCCAAGTTACCGTTTGCCCAATAAATGCTCCATTAATGCATAGCAGGGTTGACTTGCTTTATCTCTGAAAAGTAGTCCTGACACCTCTGCTCTGATATAAGCATTCTGACTTCTGAGTATGTGATTTTTTCTCTTGCACTCTTGCTGACGGATGATCATCTTTCATCCGCAAGTGGTAATCTTGCTCTGCAAGTGTTAAGCTCTGAGTCCCAATGTCAAGAGTCTTTCCATCCGGAAGCTCATTTGCATCCGGAAGCGTGACCATGTTCTGCACATACTGGTTAGTCCAACATAGCAATATATATATAAGAATTATACATGCTGTGGGAAGTTTGTTTGCTATGGGGAGTAGTTTACTTAGACTGTGTTCTGATTTGGTCTATGATGTATCTGGAAGCATTTTTACATCCGGAAGTAAAACTACTAGATGAAGGATCTTGGTTTACTATAACTCACTCTCACTTAGTGTATTTCATCCCAACACTCAGCGCTAGTCACTAAGCTATCGGAAGCACTTTTACTTGACGTAGTGAACTCACTGACGCTTAGGGTGAAATCTATTCTATCAATCTGCGCCAGTCAAGATCTAACAGGAAGTGCTTTCACTTGGCGAAGTAGACTTACTGACGCTTGGGGTAATAACTATTCTATTGCTCTGCGCCAGTCTGAGTCTAACAGGAAGCGCTTTCACTTGGGGAAGTAGACTTACTGACGCTTGGGGTAATATCTATTCTGTCGCTCTGCGCCAGTCTAATTCTAACAGGAAGCGCTTTCACTTGGGGAAGTAGACTCACTGTCGCTTGGAGTAATATCTATTCTATCGCTCTGCGCCAGTCTAAGTCTAACAGGAAGCAACTTCGCTTCCGATTGAATCATAGCTTAGTCTTAGGGTTTGTGCACCTAAAGTTCATGGACTAAGTTAAATCCCTAGTTATTTACTTGCTGACGCTGGGGGATGAAAGCATTCATCCGCATGCGCAAGTCCTAATCTAACCGGAAGTAAATCTTCATCCGGAAGCACTCTTACTTGGGATCCTTTGTTATCCTATTGCTTCCTAGGCACTTGGTCTAATCCTCTACATTTTAGTCTTCATCAAAACTTAAGATTCTAACAGTACCCTGTTGGTCAATAAGGCCTAAATGGATAGAAAAATGTTATTGTGAATGGCGCCCGGTTCAAGCGAGGGTACATCGGCCTTCGAGCCGTGAGTCCCTATTGAACCGATATATTTTGTTCAAGCGAGGGTACATCGACCTTTGAGTCGTGAGTCCCTATTGAACCGTTCAAGCGAGGGTATATTGACCATTGAGTCGTGAGTCCCTATTGAACCTTTATGTTTTGTTCAAGCGAGGGTATATCGGCCATTGAGTCGTGAGTCCCTATTGAACTATTATATCACAGGGATTAAAAAGAGAAAAACGTTATTGGGGAGAGCGCCCCCGGTTCAAGCGAGGGTAAATCAACCAAGAGTTGTGAGTCCCTATTGAACTGAAATATTATCGTGTACTTGATGATTATTGTTGTTGTTGGATTTTCTAGCGTAATATTATTTAAGTTTAATTTTTGATTATAAATGAGTAATGTTGCTTTGTTATCCATTGTGTTTGTTAATGAAGATATATATGTATTGCTGAGAGTTGATATTTGATAGATACTTGTCATTAAATTATATTAAATGTACATGCAACACTGTATGAAGCACACACCACTATACACGATATTGACACACACCACCTTGCTAGCATGCACATGCGCGTGAGCGAGTGGTTGTAGTTGCGATTCTGGGTCTACCCCACGTTTTATTATTTTACAGGAGCAGGAAGCGAAGTAGGAAATCAAGGGAAGGATCCGGGGACCACTCACTAAAGTGAGATGCTGACACGTTTTATTGCCACACTAGGATTTGCATATTTAATTTCATAATTGCATACTTTATAAGTCTTTATTATTTAGAAAATATTGTAGTTGATTATCTCTGCAAAACTTATATACTTAACTGGGTGATACGAACATATTGAATTCTGTTGGTGAATGTTGAATTATTTGTTAACTTGACTTTATTAGATCGACGTTGTCTTAAATTTAGTTTCATCCCTTTCTAACCATGATAGGTAGTTGACATAAATTAGATATTTAGATTTTTCTATCATGGTTAGGTGATAAATAATAAAATAGGAAATAAGTAAATTCCTTTCTAACTATGTTAGCTGTTTAATTAAGATAATTTCTTTCTCTAACATAGTTAGCAATATAATTATTTTAGTGATTTAAGTTAATTCTTTTTCTAACTATGTTAGTATTATTAATGAGTAAATTTCTTTTCTAACATAGTTAGTGTAAGTAAATAAAAAGGAAAAAAAAATTGTATTAAATATGGCTTAAAATATGTCGTAGAATTGTGGTTGTTACACGTTACATTTCAAGTTCTGTAATTGATGTCATCCTCTTGCCACGTGATGTGCTCCCAGGTGTAGGTCTGGACTTCCGCCCAAGTCGTCACTCGCTTCATGGGAGGTCCTTTTGTATAACTCATGTGGGACGGAGACATCTCTGGAAGGCTTGCACATATGGTTAGAACTTGCATGTATGTCTCGTCTGGGTGCATGACGGTTCTGTACAAGTCTTTAGACGTCTTGACCATACTCTTGCTACTAGCAAACTGTTCCACAAACAGGTCAGTCAAATAGTTGAAAGAAGTGATAGTACCTGGGGGAGGTTAGTCCACCAAGTCAGTGCTGGGCCGACCAAACTTATTCCAAAAACACGGCACATGGTGGTGTGTCCTTTTTCAACGGGAAGGACTGCTGCCATCATGATCTGTCTGTACTGCGCTAAGTGTTCTTTTGGATCTGTCTTTCCGTTATATTTGGGTAGCGTTGGTCGGTGAAACGTTCTAGCATATCCACCGATGCGATGTTCCCTATAAAGGGAGAGTTTGAAATTTAAATATTTGCCTAAACGAGTCGGCTTGAGAGGCCTGTGCAGACCAGGTATCTAAAACATCGTCTTTTTCAACTCAGCCAATTATTTCTGTGACAGAGTGGCTTTGGAAGTTTGGTCGCCCTCCGCATGAGCCGCGTCTTTCTGCGCCTTGCTACCCGTTCTATTGGTGGACTGGAGGGCGTCACACGAGGTAGCTTGGGTTCCCTACTCCAACAATGTGTAATCCTCCTGGTCATCACCTGCATCATTTCGAGGAGTGTGAAGTTCGTCATTATTAACGTTCTATACCTTTGTTTCCGGCGGGACGTTGGTTGTCCTCATTGTAGGAAAGCGGCGGCGTCTGTTAGGTTGATTCACAGAAATTCCGCACGATTCTCTTCTTCCAAATGTTTCATCCTCTCGGCTTGAGCCTCCGCGGCCTCTTCTAGTCGATTCATCTTTTCAGACTATGGTGTAAGGGCTTCTAGAATCTGTTGGAATTGATTAGTAGGACTAGGTTGATCAAACGATGATGCCAAAGGAGAAGAAGCGTGACTTTACACTTATCGTTGTCAAAGTCCTCACAGTCGGCGCCAAAATGTTAATGCTCAAATATGGGAGACAATAATATAAATATAATAAAAAGAGATTTCATTCGCTATGATCAAATACATAAGGATTGGGTCACTAACAACGATGACATTGATGGGGTGTTAATCGTCTTTACAATGAACGATGAAACAAATTAAGCTAAACTAAAACTAAGAATATGATTGCAAGGGGTTTTTAGGCAGTAAGGAAAGACTGAGAGTTCTCTCTAGAGTGCCGGATGTCTCCTGGATCTATCTCTTTTTATTTGAGCGTTGTCGCCTATTGGGTCGCCCGAAATGTCCTGCGTCTCCCAATCCTGTAGTACGGTGGGCTTCCTCTTATATTGGGCTCAACTCACATGGACCAAGCCCAAGCGGAGGCTTTTGACCCAACAACAAACACAAATGTTTATTTGTCTGTTCAAATGATATAAAAAGCGTATTGATGTTTATGGTAAATTTAATAAATGTGGATTTTCTATTTAAGATTTATAAGTCATGTTTATGTTTTAGCTCTAAAAATAAATGTTCTTTGAATCATAAAAGTAATTGGCATGAGAGATTTTTTTGGGCGTGGGGAGGGGGGTTGGGAATTGGGACTAATCTTGAAGTTGGGGAAGCGCAAAGAAATGGAGTGTTATACTCCGTAGGAGAAGACGTGAGAAAGCAATGAGAAACGGGACACATTGGGAATTGAGAGGGAATAGGTCTTCCTCTGTTTTAGGGACAAATATAAGAATCGACCAATTGAAATCTAATCAATTGTGCTTTTCAACATTAGTCTCCCTTTGAATTTTATCCTATCCCACGCTTTGTGTTGGCTTATAAACTAACAAACATAATTTTTTATGTTCCAAATCTAATAAGTATGGGACCATCCTACATTTAAACTTCTATGCTAGGAGCCATTTGACATGCGCCCAGTTTTCTTTTGATAAATGTTACTTTCATTATGTTTAACTTTAAATATCGCTCTCTTTTTTATTCTATGCTCGCTGTAAGTGATATTTATACACATTTTCCATTCTTTTAAATTTTGTTTATCCTTTCTAATATCAAAATTAACGTATATATTATAGCATAATATTAACCTTTAATTTTATTTTGCTTCTCTAGTACATATATATTTTCTATTGATTTGGATCCATTTTTGTCACTAACAAATTTTGGAATGAAGGTAATTAAATCTGCAATTTTAAAAATAAAGTGTGTGATAACTTATGTATATATGTTTGAAAATAAGTTTATGTCATTAAAAGGTACTCCCTCCGGTCCCTAATGTAAGAGCTAGCCGTCAAAAAAACGCTTCTTAAGAAAACATGTGAATGTTAGTTGGGTGTCTGGAGTTAATGCTTCTTTTCCAAAATTGCCCATATTTATTATGGTACTTTTAAGAGAGAGAAATATATAAGCATTAATAAATATGAAAGAGAGTTAGGGGTAAAGTAGGAAAAAATGCATTAAATGAGGAGGGAATGTGGGGTGAGCTCTTACATTATGGACCAAAACCATTCAAATTTTGGGCTCTTACATTAGGGACCGGAGGGAGTATTTTCATAAGCATGATCCAAATCGATGGATGCCAGTGTAGTGTGTAAATAGAAATTAGTTATTATAGCAACCATCAATTGACCATAACTTTTGTTATCCTTTTTCCAGTGGGTGCTACTAGTGGCCAATTTCCACAATAGCTGAATTTCCATTTCGGATCAAAGTTCTAGCAAAGTTTGTCATTGAAGAAGAGATAAAAGAATTATGCGGAATGAGATTGTTAAAGGGCCACGATTTTTGTTTAATAAATCTTTCTCAAGTGATACATGATTTATTTATGGTTAGATTTCTTTCTTCTTTTTTTAGGAATATACCTAAGAGGCGACAAATTTATAGACACTTTAGTATATGTGTAGGACTTGTAAAACCCTTTAAATTTAGTACAGGGCAAACATATTTACTTTTGACTGAAGGGCTGTTACTATTTTTAAAGGACTTTACAAGTCCTACACATATACTAAAGTGTCTATAAATTTGTTGTTCTTCAGTATATTCCTAAAAAAAAAGAAGGGTTAAGGGTCAAATATAGCACTCTACTATTGCCAAAAGTTCACCCAACATAAACAAGAATTTGATGGCTCAAATGTAGCACACATCTTTTCAAAAATGGCTCAAATCTAGCACACATCTTTTCAAAAATGGCTCAAATGTCACCACGTGGCAGGCCACTTGGCAAAACTGGGTGACGTGGCGGGTGACGTGTCATGGTCAAGTCAAACCCGTTAAAGTTGACGGAAATGCTAGATTTGAGCCATTTTTGAAAAGATGTGTGCTACATTTGAGCCATCGAATTCTTGTTTATATTGGGTGAACTTTTGACAATAGTAGAGTGCTAGATTTGACCCTTAACCAAAAAAGTAAGAATTCTACACCCTAAATAAATTATGTATCACTTGAGAAAGATATTTTTATTAAACAAAAATCGTGGCAAACAAAAAAGTAAATATGTTTGCCCCTACCCTACACCCTAAATTTATCAAAGTAATATATTTCAAATTTCGAAATTACCCTTACGGAAGTTACTTTATTTTCGATATGATGTACATGGCATAGTTACCAATATATAATATAAATATCATCGACGTCATGTAAATATGTTATGATCCAATTAAAAAACATCGTTCAAAAAAATTTAAAAACACTACGTATACTTTTATTAGATTATATTTCTGTAAAAATACTAGTATACTTATAAGTCATAACTTAAAACAGCTATAAAATCTTATAAAAAAACAGCTATAAAATAAAAAGGTTATAACTTATAAGTTATACTACATGTTTTGATTCAAAAAATAGAAAAATTAATAAAAAGCGTAAAATTATTCAATATAATAGTTAATTCTAAAAACTTTCGGGACCATCCTATAAGTACACGACTTTCTTCGGGTGGTTTGTTCGTAAGCCACTTTTCCATAAACAGAGGTTTGACTTCAACTTTTGATTCTTCCATGTAGGACTCCCTATTTCCATACCTCAAGACTCAAGTGATTTCTTCATTGCTTTTAAAATTAGGTAATAGACCCCACAATGACGTGGCATATTCCATAAGATTACATCGTAAACCATATTAAAAAAACTCCTCTTTTGTTTTTCTCTTTAAGATTATATTGATGATACTTTTTTGTGCTCAAATGCTGAGATGGAGATAAACCATATTAAAATTTGAGATTTTATATATTGATACTTTTTTGTGCTTAATTATAGGGTGGAAATAGGCTACATCTAGGTAGATTTTATCAAAATAGACCTTGGCTTGCAAGATATTTGTAAAGCTCAAGTGTAAGTCTATGTCTATCTGTAGACCATTTTTTTGACAAGAGGCTAAGGCTCCCAAAAAGCTGGTAAGGCATAAAAGCCTTTTTAAAATCCTACTTAATATGAAAATTAAATATTCTTAAATTCCTAAAACTCTAATTATTACATATATTACATTTTAATCTATTGAAATGTTTATTTCTCTATTAATATCGTTTACGATCATGAAACTAAATTTTATCTTCCTTTTATCATGGCAACTGTGAACTACTGATAAGTAAAAGAGCTGGGTTTCGTGTATCAATTATAAGATGTTAACTTTATAATTGAAGTTGAGTTGATAATGTTATAAATAAGTTAGAATAATTATTTATTTTATATTATAATAATAAAAAACAAATAGGTCAAGTCTTTAGGCTTGTAATATAGGGCTTACAAAAAAGAAGTATGACATGTTTAGTTACATAGGTCTAACAACAAGCTTAATAATGAGTCTCATCTTTTTACTAAAAAGGCCAAAATAGGCTTAAAATAGGCTAGGTCATTGGTTCATAATAAAATCTTGCTTATTTTCACTCCTACTCAAATGAAAATTAACTTTTACCTAAAAATAAGGAAATCTTAACTTTTGGAATCACATATATTGAAAGGTAAGTATATACAATTATTAACTAACAAGCATGAAATATTTAGATATTTACAAAATGAAATCAAATTTACACTAAATTTCATTATTTAGAATTATGGTGTCAATTTGAATGTAAATTGACCTTGCCTTTTACTTCTAAGAAGAAAAACACAAATTCAAATATAAAAAAATTGTATCAGTTGACAAAAACAATGTAAAGAATTAAGTCTATTCTAGGAAGAGCTACATACATACCCGATACTATGCTATAAATTGTCAAGGTTTCAATTATTAATTTAAGTTGTTTTCTTTGGGTGTTGGCGTGTAGGTTGTTAGTTAGGAGAGAACTTAATTGATTTGTAGTACACATGAAGTTTACGACATTTGAAAATTATAATAAATATGATAATCCAAATTAGAGCTTTTTTCGTTAGAACTCCCATGGAAGCCTTAATTATTTCCTGCACGATGTTGCTCTTACTTTTTTTGTTCCAAATATCACCTGTTAGAAAATTAGGAGAATTAGTAAAAGTTTACCATAAAAGTTTGACCTAACACTATAAAAAAGTTTCACTTCTCAGCAGGTATTATTTTACACATTTCAGCGGTCGTGAATGCTGAAATGGCGCTACAATGCGCACACCGACCGCTGAGATTTAGCAACGACACACCTCCGACCATGACCGCTGAGGTGCAAATAATCTTTTTTAAAAAAATTATCTTGCATCTGTGCGAATAATTCTTTTAAAAAAACCATTAATTGCACCTCAGCGGTCACGACCACTGAGATACTCATATATATGATTAAAACATATAACATTAGTTCAAATAATCTAATTAACAAAATAAAAAGGAGAGCGTTTACTTAAATGAAAGAAGAACAATTACTAAATAAATACAATACATTAAGTAAAGGGAGAGAGAAAACTAAAATTGAAAGAAAGAACACTGAATTTGAGAAAATGAGAGCATTAGTATTGCATGTTATTTTGGATATACCTTAATCACTTGATTCTGTCAACAATTAAGATCAATTTCTAATAAGGTTCTACCATAAAAATTTGAGAAATACAATTCAATTTCATCCCTTCATTTGTATTTTTTAAATTTATCATTTCGTCTAATTTATTTATCTCCTTGCGTATATTAAATGAGGATTCTGTAATTAGGAGATTTCCACTAAAATATAATGTAATATTTCAGAGAAGCGAATACAGTTTTTTGGATTAATAGTAACTAACTTCATTATTTTTATTATAATTAGTATAAAATAATTCTGTAGATCTTATATTTATCTCTATAAGAAGTATTTTATTCATCAGACGTATGACAATGTTTTTGTTCAAAATGTATAACAATTTAATATTGGTGATTTCCAATTGATTATTGGTTTAGGATGGACTTTTGTTTGACTAATGTACAATTTGGTTTATTTTATATTGCAATTTTTAATTTTACTATTAAATAATTTGTTAACATTTCATGGTCACGAAGAATTCACCTTTATATTAAATCTAACATTTTATTGACTTGCACCTTTTGAAAGTATTCAACATTAGGAGTATTCAATAACATGAAACTTCACGATAGCAACAAAATAATTATGAAACTTCGCAAAACATGATGTGGATTAAAGGACACAAAAGTAAACCCCAAAATTAGTACATATTTTCAGATATGAAAATTAGTTTGGGAATTTAATTTCATTGAAAAATTAAGAAGTGCAAGTTAATTTTTTTATCCATCTAATATATGAAAATTTATGCCTTCAGTGTCATAAAAGCTATAGTTTATATCTTGCTTTTTTCCATAGAATCTGTGATATATTATTACTACTTCATTTTAACATGGAGATAAATTTGCTTATGTTTCAACAAAAACATTGCAAATCAACACTTAGTAAAGCAAATAAGGAGGGAGTGAAGTATATAAAATATAAATGATGATTAACTATTGGGTCACCTGCAATTATGGTTACAAAAGAGAATTGTTCAATGTTGAGGTGCAACCATGACAAAGGACAATAACAATGTAAATGATCATAGGGCAATGAGAAGAGTTAAATTCAAAAGAGTTAAGTGTCATTTGAATTCTTCATACAAAAACCCAACAAACCCAATTCTCTTGTTTATTTCATTTGCATTTAGTTAAGACCCCTCAAGAGAAACAAATTGAGGTTGCATCACTTGTTTCAATCTATGGTTAATCTTGCAATTAACCTCAAAGCGATTAAGGAAAAGGTTAAATCATAGCTAAAATTAGTGAGCGAAAAATGAGGGTCATAGCTTAATAAGTCGTATTTATTAGTCTATTGAGTGGACATTTGTGAGAATGAAGTTCATTGTAATATCAGTTCAATAATGTGAACCTAACTGTGATGGGTACAAGCTTCATTTGATTTAATTATATGCTTAAGGTAAATACCCAATCTCAAGTGTATGTACTTAAGTGAAGAAACATGAGTCACCCCCAAAATATTTGAACATTAAAGGTCCATAACATTACAGTTGTAAGGGGAGTGGTACCCAAATATCGACAAACTTGGAAGTTACACAAGTGGGCTTGGAAAACTTGAGGTTTCTTGGGTGAGCCTATAAACCTAGGAGGTTTCAAGTGAGTTTAAAAAACTTGAGGTTTCATGGGTGAGGCTGTAAAACCTGGGAGGTTTCATGTGAGCCTAAAAAACGGGTTTCCAAATCATCACGCAAAACTTGAGGCTACTCAGGTGAACCTGCAAAACTAGAGATGTTTTAAGTTAGTCTGCAAAACTTGTTTTACTTTTTGAAGGCTTACCTTTGTGCCTAAAAGCAAGATGATAATTAATTTTGGAAATCATGTGCTTCTTGGGGGTGGATGTAAGAAACATTAGACTGAACCATGATAAATCTTGTGTGTTTTTCTTCCTGAAATTCTCCCCTTTATTTTAGTATTTCTCTTCTCAGTACTTTCAAACTGTTAACAAAGTATTCAAAAGTGTAAAGTGTAACATATACATGGTAAATTGTGAAAATGATATCTAGTACCATGATAATTGTTTTTGGACAAAAAGCACTATAGTAATTTTAAGTGAAAAAATATAGGGAAAATGACAAATAAATACCTCAAAATGTCCAAAAGGACAAATAGGGAACTCAAACTTCCAAAAGGACAAGTAAGGAACTTCGATAAAAATTAACAATTGGAACATAATTATTAACATTTGGAACATAGTAATTAATAATTGTCTGATTCCTTAATTGTCCTTTTGAAATTCAAAGTTCCTTACTTGTCATTTTGAAAGTTTGAGTTCCTTACTTATCCTTTTCGATATTCGTAAGTATTTATTTGTCATTTTCCTAAAAATATACATAATAAAAACAAAATGGAGCTCCCCATCATTTTTTTATTCATCCTCATTATGTTAGAGAGCCCCTTTTACAATTTACCATGATGTTAGGTGCACTATTTCAATTTACCATATACTCCCTCTGATCCCTAATATAAGAGCCCAAAATTTGAATGATTTTGGTTTCAAATATAAGAGCTCATCTCACATTTTCTTCTCATTTAATGCGTTTTTTCCTACTTCGCCTCTAACTCTCTTTCATATTTATTAGTTCTTATGTATTTCTCTCTTTTAAAAATATTATAATAAATATGAGCAATATTGGGAAAGAAACATTAACTTCAAACACCCAACTAGCATTCACATATTTTCTTAAGAAGCGATTTTTTGGCGGCTGATTCTTATATTAGATACAGGAGCGAGTATATTTTTAGACCTTTAGAGCCTTTATAGTATTTGGTTTCTATGATATTTTCTCTCATAAACATGGGTTACCACAATGCAAATTGCAAGCAAGGAAACAATCCACAAACCCATCGAAAGGGGCCCACCACAACTATGCAATAATTTGCCTTTCAGGCACACACGTGGGCATGCTCTTCCACACATTCTTCTCTTCCTTTTCCTAACGCCCGACAAGTCACAGAATCGAACGCAAAAAAAAAATTAAATACTCTTTCATAATAAAAAACAGGAAACAAGTTTTTCGGTCTCCCTCAGAAGAAAACAATGAACAAACAGACGAATGATAGCCTTTGCAGTTTGCACTGCCAACTAATATTGAGTTTCCAAGGGAATTCAATTCTCAATATTCTAAGCCTTAAAACTAAAACCTCTTTTTGACTGTCCCCTTTTCTCTCCTGAATTTTCCATTCCGTTTTCTCGAGAAACTAAAAGCAACCCAACCTAATGCACGTATACCCATTACTCTGTCTCTTCTTCTATCTTTTTTGGAATCACCAATAGTCAATATTCCCATTTCATATTTAAGAGTCTTATATGTGTACTTCCAATTCCAAGTTTTGTTCTTTTTCTCCATACCACACACCAAATCCTCTGTTTTAGAACAGAGAATATTCACTGTTCAGGTTGAACAATCTCTCTCTCCCAAAATTCTAGCTTTCTTTCAGAATATATTTTTTTTCTTTGGAATTTTGATTGATTAGTTGACTTATCTAGATAACACATTTTGGCTATCCACTTATTTTCTAATGGTTGAGATTTCTTTTTGCTATTTTATCTTATTTTTTTTATAGTTCTCTGTTTTCGTATGACACTGTACTAATCATGAGGAATAGATACTTGTGTTGTTTGATATTTTTTTTTGTGTTATTCTTTTCATCTTACCGGATATGTTTGTTATGTTTTGGGCATGAAAGTTATGTGTAGTGCCTTATTGAGCTATTGTTTACTGCAAAGTAATTACGTAAAGTAATTTTATTGATTTGATATCCTACCCTGAATTTTCTCATTGATTAAATTTTCCCACTTTGATGGAATTTTTAGATGGAATATGATGGTGACCATGGATCAGAAGTTTCAGATATGATACCTACTAATCAACAGAGAAGGAAGAAGGTATTGTTAAATTTTTTTCTCTTCATATAGATTTTTTATTTGATTTTTTATTTTTTTTTCTTAGTGGTTTATATAATGTGATGACACTGCAAACTTTGACATCATGCGTGTTAAATTCAGCTGTGTTACTTTAAATTTCATTGTTTGTTATTTAAGTCTGTCTTCTTGTATGTGATTTCAGTCATTTATTCGGAAACTTTTCACAATGAAGGAGAGAAATGAAATGGAGGCTAGTGGAGTTTCGGTCGATACCCTTGGTGAGTTCAAGAACAAAGTTATTAATAGATCTCTTACTTCTATATTTTATTTAATAAATAGGGGGAGACATATAGTATGTTCTTGTTGGCTATATAAAGAGATGGGACAAAGAGAATAGTCATTCTGATATTGGGGAGGCTAGTTTATAACTTGTTCCTTTGTTTTGCTTTCTATTCTTAAGATATGATTTGATTCTGCTTCCTTGTCATAAACGGTGGAAAGAAATCTTTGCTTTTCTATTGAAGGGAAAACTTATTTAATCTTTTTTTTCTCTCTGAATGGAGTTTTATCAATTCTTTCATTTCTGTTATTTCAAACGGCATCTTTTCTTCTGTTCCTTTGAGTATAACATTTCATAAAGGTTAGGAGATAAAATTGTCTCATTGATGAGTGATGACAGAATTTTTTATGGACCATTGAAGGCAATTTCATTAAAAGAGAAGAATATATGCGTGTTTCAGTTGAACATATCCTCTTTTCTGTTCCATTAATATCCACAATATACATTTCTCTTTGTACACACATAACTAATTTGGAACTATTAAAAGATAAGAATGAGAATACATATTATATACCTTTCAACACTTGACATAATACCCCAGTTGTCAATTTAGTGGAGGAAAATTTATATGCTAGTTTTCTTTTAATGGTAGAATTTATTTGAGAATATGGTAATGATTGGCTTTAGAGAACAGAAAATTGTTTTTGACAGAGACGGTGAAGCATCTGGGAATTTGATATATGAGAATATATTCGGGCTTGGACTTGCAAGCTTGTGTAATACGAGTAGTAGATTTTACATTTTTATTTAAGCTTACCTGTTTTCTTCTTTACCTAAAACATCCCTCTTGTTTTTTACTGTATTGAAGTTTGTTACTGAGGGTAATCTTACTCTTGCAATGTTTCATCTTGACTCCTATCCCTTAAAAAATGTTCTGAACATGATTGCTTTGATCAACCTCTTATTCTTTGTCTGTTGTTAACTTCATTGTTTGAAATACATGCAGAAGCACTATCTAGTCCATCCATTGGAAATCATTGTTTTAGCTGCACGGAGCCTCCTATGTCTTCTGGTGGAGAAATTCAAAATTTAAGGTGTTAAATAAGATGATTTATTTTTTCTTTTTCCACTCTCAGTTTCCGCTCTTACTATTTCAGATTATATCACTTTTATTAATCAAATATTCAAATGTCTTTTGATCTTAGAGTGTTTGTAGCAACATGGAATGTAGGAGGGCAATCTCCGAATGGGAACCTTGACCTGAGTGACTTTCTTCACTTCAGAAATGAATCAGATATATATGTATTGGGGTATATTCTCTTTCTTAAGTTTCTAAATTTATTTACAGCTAAAACTATATACTTAATTCAGAGAAAAACGTAAGAACTTCTAAGATATATTAATGAAAGTAATGGCTTTGAAAGATAGAAGCCATGCGTGTTTCTAAATTGATAACTTTGTCTTCTAGATGTTGCATATATTTTTTTAGGTCCTTTCTCTCCCTATTATTTATTCTTTCCTTTGAAGGGATCTATCATCCATTATCGTATGATGTTGCCTTCCTCTCTTATGGATAACTGAATGAATATTCCTTGTTCAAAATTAAAAAAAAAAAAATCAAAAAGCATGTTCATCTTATAGGACCTTTATAGCAGTTTGAACTCTCTGAAACCATTTTTTGAGTGAAAGAGACTTCAATAACAAGTTATGCTGTGTGAGGGAAAGCAAAATGAAAGATAAAACTAAGGGTTTTTTATTTAATGCCTTGATCAAATTCTTCTTTATAAACTTATTCCGTGTTTGATTTGCCTTTCACTATCTTGTTAGCTTTCAGGAAATCGTCCCCTTAAATGCTGGAAATGTGCTGGTTTTAGAGGATAATGAGCCTGCTGCGAAATGGCTTGCTTTGATCAATCATTCACTGAATGGACCTTCTCATTTATCATCAAAGGGACTAAAACACACGGCATCATTTGGTGGATCATTATTCTTTCAAAAGCCCACTTATAGGAAGCTTAAGAAGACATTGAGAACAGTAGATAGGAAGAGATTAAAAGGGTGTAACTGTGTTCTTGAAATGGAAAGGAAGGCTTCCAAGGATTTCTGTTTTCTCTGCCAAGAATCAAATGTAAACCTTGATGATTCTTCTTCTGAAGATGATGATGACAGTTCCCAAAATTCCATTTCTTTGGCCAGTAAGAATATGAAATATAGCCTTGTTGCGAGCAAGCAAATGGTGGGAATTTTTGTTTGTGTCTGGATGAAGAAGGAACTTGTTCAGCATGTTGGCCATTTGAGAGTATGTTGCATCAGTCGTGGGATCATGGGTTGCCTTGGAAACAAGGTACTCTAAACCATCATTTTCTGATATTTTACAAGTTATGTCATGTCTTTTTCTCCCCTTTGAATCAAGGCCTAATTACAAAATTGGTATAAGAAATTTAAAATGCAAAAGAACCTTTGAAAACAGTCTATGACACTAAAAATTATATACAAATCTTATTCAAGAGAGTAAATATGTAATCACTGTACATACTTTATAATGCTAGTTCTGTTGATGCAGGGTTGTATATCTGTGAGCATGTCATTGTACCAGACAACTTTTTGTTTTATATGCAGTCATTTGGCATCTGGAGAGAAAGAGGGTGATGAGCTTCGAAGAAACCTTGATGTAATAGAGATTTTGAAGAACACTCAGTTTCCAAGGATCTGCAAGAGTTCGCATAGTAGAATGCCAGAGAGAATTTTAGACCATGAGTGAGCGTTTTTCTTGAAATACTTGATTGCTAATGTTAATGCCAGTCAGTGCTTTACAGTGGATAATGTTCCCCACGTAATACTCAAGTCTTTTTTCCTTAAATTACTGAAGTGTACATGGAAATTATGTCTACAGTCGGATCATATGGCTAGGAGACTTAAACTATCGGATTGCTTTAAGCTATGATGATGCAAAAAGGCTTGTTGAAAGAAAGGATTGGCTTGCTCTTTTTGACAAGGATCAGGTTGTTTCTCTAGCATATCTTGATTATGCTTGTCATATTTTCTAGTATTTGTTAGATAGTGGTACTGTCTGCTCTTTAAATGAGAAGGGAGGTGATAAAAACAAAATTTAAAGGTAATTTCTGAAAATAAAACCCTCATGTTCTTACTTTCAAAAATTGTGTATAAACAAGAATTCATATTTTTAAGTATTAATGGTAAGAATATTTCATTGATATGACATAGAAATCATTGTAACCAATCATCATTGCATGGAGAAATATGCTTGTTCCTCATTGCTGACATCCAAATCATGGTATAACTTTGTTTCAGTATACAAAAAATGTAAAAAGGCAAAATAGACAATCAAAAGCCCATTCAGTCCCATTTAGATTTGAATCGTATGATTTTTCCATGTCAGTAAAGCTTGGGATATCTATATTATGTAGTGGTTCAAGCATTTATGTCTTCTTTGTGCAACTTATACTTAACTTTTATGTTGTGCTTATTGCTGCATTTTTGCTTCTTTTAGCTTAAGACAGAAAGGGAAGCCGGTCGCGTATTCAAGGGATGGAGGGAAGGGAAAATATACTTTGCACCTACTTACAAATACCCCTTCAACTCAGACACTTACTATTTAGAATCTGTCAAAGTTTCAAAAAACAAAAGAAGAACTCCAGCTTGGTGTGCATTAGATTGAAGTATTGTATTTGATATCATATTGTTATTCTACTTGCTGATCTGAACAAAAGAAGACTTGAAAAATTATTGCAGGTGTGATAGAATCCTATGGCGTGGAAGGGGAATTCAACAACGCTCATATGAAAGAAAGGAGTTGAAGTTTTCTGATCATAGGCCGGTTTGTGCAACATTTTTGGTGCAAGTTGAGGCCATGTCAAGGAGGTTCAAGAATAAGGTTTCTTCTTTCAATTTTCAGATTGAAGATATTGTAACCACAAGAAGAAGGGCATATTTTTCTTAATGATTTGAAATCATCCGAAAATTCTAAGGTAATCTCATCATCTTTTACAAACTAACGAACAAATAAGCATGTCGACGGATGCTTCAAGAATGAAAAGTTGTGCCATGGAAGCAAAAATATTATTGTCATATCATCAAACAGTAAATTATTAATAACTTCATTGTTTTACTGAAGTTATATGGACTACTATTACTATTTTCCAATAAAATGCACAAACCTTTTTTTCACTTCAATTCATCAACTTGTTTTAATAGATATACCCCCTTCTTGCAATTTTTTTAAATTTAAAAAATATGCATCTCGGTTATTGGAGGGTATTTTAGTGAAAAATTAGTTTAGATTAAAATATTTGATAGACTTTCATTCCAAGATAAATATATACTTTGGAAACTGAAAAAAATAGTAATTCTTTAGCATTAAGTTTGCAGGTATATGATTTTAATTCACTCTGGCAATAACTATATTGTTTATTTGTTTGTTGGGCTTACAGGTACAGATGCACTAACTAAAGTCATTGCAAGTGTGCATAAAAATCAATTTTGGGGTTCATAACTTCAAACTGCGGAAAAGTTTAATGTTTTGGATTTTATAAAGGATTAAATGTAAAAAAAATGATGGAAGTTTTAGGAATGTACCATATGAGATGTAATTGGTATGACTAATTTTAAAAATAATTTATATTTTTTATTATTTGTTGTTTTTCATTTGTGCGGAAACTAAACTATGAGTGAGAATAATTCATTTAAGAGTAAATTATTGATGTCAAATTATCAATGCAGACGGAAAATGTATTAAGTTTTAAATATGCGTATTAGGTTGTTTTTGTCACTGTTTTGGTTGGATGAGAGGTTAAATAAGGGGAGGAAACAAGAATTATATAACTAGGACTTAAATCAGAGGCGTAATTTCATTTTAAGTCTTCAAACTCTGGTGGACTGGATATAAAAAACAAGCATTCAAGATGAAATGATTTAGCAATCAAAAGGAAAACATGAAGTTTCAATGGCTTTCTTTAATTGTGAAATTGGAAAAAAAATTTGAGAGACGAGAATCTTTAAAATGATATTTTAAAGAAGTTAAAAAAGGATACACATATTTATATGTTAGTTCAGCCCAAATGATTTGACTCTAGACCTCATAACACTACAAAAAACGGGCTCATATCGGCGTTTTATAGGGCCTCGGATCGGCGGAATTTTCCGGCGAAAACGCGCTACGGCGTTTTGGCGAAACGCCTAAAAATGTGCCGTCGAAATGCTAGGAGAGGGGAGAAACGCCGGTATGGGGGTTAAACAAATAATATAATATTTCCTCTTACCGGCGTTTTGCAAAACGCCTATGCTCGTATTATTTTATTATTACCCCATATAGGCGGATACCAAAACGCCTATACGCGGACTATTTTTTTTTTTTATTTACGCCTACCGGCGTTTGCACAAAACGCCTATGTGCGAAATGACAAAACTTTTTCGAACTCATGCACATTGGCGTTCTGTCGAAATGCCGGTAAAAAAATAATATTTTTTATTATTCCGCACATAGGCGTTTTGTGAAACGCCTATGTGCGGAAATATAAAATAATATTTCATACCGGCGCTTTACAAAACGCCGGTATGAGTATTCCGAAAAAAAAATAAAAAACATTTTTCTTCCTGATTGTTTAGAACCAGGAAGAAAAATGTTCATATATAAAGAATAATATGATAATCCCAAACTTACATACACATTTAGAATATTATATATGAAATAACAAGAGTAATTCATAAAACAAGATACCCAAATATATAAAAATCAAAACAACAAGCAATATGTGAAAGAAAAGCAATAAAATCATGTTAACATTATAAAATCAAATATCACCATAAAAAACGAAATAAAAAACCAAATAAGCAATACCAGGCGAAAAAAACAAAGCAACAAGCCAAATAAACAAAGCAACAGCAACTGAAACAAAAACAAAGCGAAGAAAACTAGAGAAGAGAACGAGAAAATGAGCAATTTCGCTGAAGGAGGGAAGTGCTATTTATAGGGAACGGAGGTGCATATAGGCGTTTTACCAAACGCCTATATGCGTTCTAATGCATAACGGCGTTTCGCGGAAACGCCGATATGCGTTAGAAGGCATATAGGCGTTTCGCGGAAACGCCTATATGCATTATTTTTTATATATATCATACTGCATATAGGCGTTTGCCAAAACGCCTATGTGCATGTTTATAGTAAAATAATGCATATAGGCGTTTCAGGGAAACGCCTATATGCATTATTTTAATATAAACATGCAGATAGGCGTTTTTCAAAACGCCTATATGAATTATTTAATCTTAAAATGCATATTGGCGTGTTGCAATGGCGGCGGAAGCGCATTCGCCGGAAGTCCTTGCCGAGGAGTCGGCAATGGCGGCGGAATAGAATGGCAGCATCTGTTGTTGGCTGCCCGGTGGTGCTGTAATATGGCAGCTCAATCTTCTCATTCGGCGGAAGCGCATGCGCCAGCTTCGCCGTCAGCCTCCTCCTGGTGACAGTGTCAGTGGTATCTGTAGGTAAGAAAAATATATTAGATAATATATATTGTATAAATTAAATTTGTAACTATTAATTAATATCAATTTCAATTACCTCTGACATCCACCAGTTGACCAGTACTCGAAGACTTCCTCCCGCGCGGCATTTTGATCATAATTTCCGGCACCGGGATGTCCCACTCCGCCCTCTCCCTCTCTGCCCTCTCCCTATCCTCATTCAAAATGTCCTGCATCTCTTCGTAGCTGATCTGGACGTTCAAGTCTCTCCAGAGGTCGTCCTGCGTGACTTCTGGGTTACCACCAAACCCGAAAGGAGTCCAAGGTGGCGCCCGAAGAGGGCTCACAATAAGCGGGGGGCTGGCGTACTGCAACACCTCTGGTGGAGTAGGCTGCTGCTCAATCTGTAACCGGCGCTCTTCTATACGCCTGGCTTCTGCTTCGTCCCTCAATCGCTGTTGTTCATCTCGCAATCGCTGATCCTCTTCGGGGTCTATTGGAGCTTTACCGGTACGACGAGACATGATCTATCGAAGAGGAATATTTATAGGAAAAGATAAAGAAAAAAGATAGTTTCTGTGGGACCCTTATACTTTTTCACGTTTTCGAAAACGCCAAAATGAACATTGACGGTTCTTTTATAGCCGTTCCCACATCGGCGTTTTGGGACACCGTATAGGCATTTTGGAAAACGCCTATATGCGATTAAAGTATTAATTTAATCGCTTATAGGCGTTTCACAAACCGCCTATATGCGATTAAATGATATTTTAATCGCAGATAGGCGTTTGTCAAAACGCCTATCGGCATTAAGTGCATTAAAAATGCACTTAATGCGCAGATAGGCGTTTTGACAAACGTCGGTCTGCGCATTAAGTGCATTTTTAATGCACGTTATGCACATAGGCGTTGTGCCAAACGCCTATGTGCGAGTTAAAAAATATTTTAATCGCACATAGGCGTTTCCAAAACGCCGAGGTGCGGTTGGTTGAAAAAAAGAAAAACAAAAAAAACCAACCAACCGCTTTTTTTTATATTAAAAAACATACCGGCGCTTCCTATACCCCAAAACGCCGATATGTAAACGCGGGAAATATGGCGGGAAGAGCGCGCCAAACGTATCGGCGTTTTCATATAGGCGTTGTGGACAAAAACGCCGGTAGGCGTCTCATATAGGCGTTTTGGACCAAAACGCCGGTAAGCTTGCGCCGGAATGACCCGTTTTTTTTGTAGTGTAAGTCTTTTTAAATTTATCACTTTGTCCAAGCAAATGTGAAATCAAATAGTGGCAAGATAAAGATAATGAAATGCTCAAATAACGATTAATAAATCAACTACTCCCGCATCCTTACAAGTCCTTCTGATCATTTTCAATTTGTTTGTCCTTTTCATAAATTTCTATTTTACTTTGTTATGCTATATATACATGTTTACCTATTTTGACCGTTAACTAATTTTTCTCATTCATTTTCTTTCATTGTTTTTCTTATCATCACTCTCTCCCTCTTATAAATAAGAGTAATTGAAAATACACGTATAGTTGCATATTCATATTCATTGTTTTTAACCAATTTTAATTAGTTTTTTCTATAAAAAAACACATGAAGGAAGGAATACATATTTGGAGGCACAAAGTAGTGAGTGCATTTAATGAATAATCAATGCATCATTGCGCTTAATTTTTTCTCTAATCTTTTTTTTTATACAAATGAATAAAAAATATAGCAATGATGATGAGAGACTAAAGACGATTAAGTGATATGCTTCTTCCTCAAGCAATCTGGTGGTAGATTCCTTTGATATGATCTGCAAGCCGAAAATATATTGAGTACTTCTTGGGTAAGAATTTGTTAGCCATTTGTATATACTTGCAAGTGAAAGTTGTCCATTGATAGCCTTCTTATATATTAGTTCCTTATCCCCTATGGCCCTATCGTGCTGTGAGCTATCTCTAGGTTTTCAAAGATCTTGTCTCCAAGCTTTGTCATCTCTTTCCATATCCTTGAATCACTTCCTTTTGCTTCAAGGTTTTAGCTCCAGCATTCCTTCCTCCAATATTTTCCATTAAGAACTTGTACCTAGAGGCTAGAGCTCGTCCAAATTAGCTTTATTAAATATGCACCATTCGTGTTTCTTAGTCTTTAAATTCCTAGCACCCCTTTATGTTTTGGTCTGCTTATTAGTTGTTGCCAAGACACTGCATGCCTCCTCTTCGTGTCAGCTGTGTCTCCACCAAGAAAACTCCTTTAAATTTTCTCTAATTCCTTCATACCCTTGTGGTATTCTGTCATGTTGCATAACATATTGTGTCATTTGGCTTGTAACAAACTTATTCTTTTGGCTAGTTATAGGCTTGATGACTGCCATCCACTAAGTCTTTTCCCCACTGATTCCACAGTTGACTTGAACTCCTTCCTCCTTCTTGGAAATGTTTTATCCCAGCTAAGGTACTTGGGTAAAATTCCTCTTGCTGTAAGTCCACCTCTTCTTTCATTGCCCTCCATTTGCTGCAAAGTAGCCAGATACAAATTTACTGTTTCTTTCTTTCCAATCCAAGCTCCTTCTTGCCTCCAATCTGCTTAATTTATTCCTACCATTGAATGTTTCAATCTTTGTAGAAACTGAGAGATTTCTTGAGTTCTTTTACATTTTATCCTTGCCTTCACGTCCGGCTGAAAATGGATGTGAAAGATATGAAAAACTCAGCTTGTTTTACCAAAATCCCCATTGGTTTAATCTTAAAATTCAATTTCCCTCCTAGCATCTTTTGGCAAAGTATGTGGGAATTGTAGTTGAAAGTTACCTTTTATTCTTTAAAAGGGATGTGCAACCCGAATACCTCACATTCAACTTTGGTAAAGAAGTAATTTGGCCTATAATTACTACAAAAAGAGCGTATGACAC
This sequence comes from Mimosa pudica, assembly GCA_029929735.1. Lineage (NCBI taxonomy): Eukaryota > Viridiplantae > Streptophyta > Magnoliopsida > Fabales > Fabaceae > Mimosa > Mimosa pudica. The sequence goes on along the minus strand of JAKELP010000055.1, from coordinate 2,491,440 downwards.
ATTCATTTTTACAATTATCCATATAAGCCAAGAATCTTTTAAAATAGGCAATTTCACCAACACTGATTAAACAATAATTGTGTCAGGCGTCATCTTTGACCTAAATGTGTTGACCAAATTACCCATTTTAGAAGTGTTTGGCTTATATGAATCATTTTAAAAATAATTGAGTCAGACCTCATCTTTAACCTAACATTGTTGCCCAAGTTGCCACATATTAAAAGATGTTTGGCTTATATAGATCATTTTAAATATTATTGTGCTAGAAGCTCTATTTGTAATATATTATTGGCCAAAATGCACTTGAAATCCTTAATCTATTCACCTTAAATGTGGTTTAATTTGCAGTTCCCTTCTTCCATTGGTCATTTATTACTTTGTCCCTATATAGAGAGATTTAGAACACAAGAGGTGAGGGAAAATTTGAGATTTTTCACTAAACCAAATCAGATTCATAGTTCATTCATAATTTTCCAAATAAATGTGGAATTCCAAATGATTGTCAATAATTTTAAAAAATGTCAGTTATTCTCTGATTGAGTCCACAATTACACATCTAAGAGGATTGAAAAGCATTATTTATCAATGACTAAGTCAAATGAGAGATAGAGATATTCTCTCTTCAAACCCTTTCACTCTTTCACTCTTTCTCTTTATTATTTTTTGTGGTGCTTTGTTGTGCTACACTTATGTGGACTTTGGTTTCCTACATATGAGTGATTTAGAGAAAGTGTAAGTAACCAATTAGAAGTGGCATCATAAGCTACTACCAATGCTTTACAATTAGGTTTTGATAAAATTCAATACACTTTCAACGTATTTTAAGATAGGTAGGAAACCAGTTTATTCATAGTTATCATCACCACATTTCACAATAGAAAACAAATGTTTAGGAAACAAGTTTATTCATAGTTATCACCACATTTCACAATAGAACACAAATGTTTATTACAACATAATCACTTTAACACACTAAAATGTAATCAAACTGCATAAACCACTTTAACATACAAATTAAAGTGGAAAACTTATTTGTTGAAAGGTCCGAAACTATAATTGTTATCTACTTGAACATCTCAGTAGATTATCTAGACACTATAAGGTACTATCATTTGCTGTATGCAATGTCTACAAACAAGTGCCTTCATAAGTTTCAACTTTTAACACTTGAAATGTTTGTGCTTAATACAGTCCAACAAGTTCACACAATTGGAGGTGATGTTGGGAGTCTTCCAATATTCTGGCTTCAACAAGTTTTCGAGGGGTGGCTGTCTTCCAATAATCCCGGAAGCAATCAACTTCTCATCACAATTGATTGGAGACAAAAGTGGTAACCTTCCAATAATCTGGCTTCATGAAGTTTGGAGGCTTCTATTGATCCAGATTGAATATGTTGCCACTATTGGAGTGAAGGTGGGAGCTCCATGGTGCTTCTCTTCAATAAGTTGTCAAAAGTGGAGGTGATGGTGGGAGACTCCCAATATACTGGCTCATCATGTCCAAGCTAATAGTACTTGATGGAGAATGTGAGGTCTGGCTCACCAACTCATCTCCTGATTCAAAGACTTCTTGATCCTCACCTTCTAATGAGCTATAAGATGCATCTGATCTTGCTGGGGAATAATAGTAGTCTCTTGATATGTAACATGTGTTGCCTTCCAATATGCGACTTAAAGCATTAACCACCTATACTAGTAATTCAAAATTAATATTTCCATTATATACAAATGTGAGAAAGGAGTTAAGGCCAATGGATGCTGATGACTTACCTTTACCATAGTTAGTCTTTTGTGAGGATCCCTAGTTAGACATTTTTCAGCTATTCGGACCATCCAAAATAGTTGATGAACATCATGGGAATCGATTATCCTTTCATCAATTAGATCATGATATTTCCTGTCTTTAAGTAGTGGTCGTGCCTGCAAGATAAAAATTATTGATTTGTTAGTCAAGGGAGAATAGGGAACTCAATCAAATGAAAATATGCCATGTAAGATACAAAAGCCTGATTTTCAATATGCAACTATACTAACAAGAGCTTGCCTAATATGAACAAATACAAAATATCAATTTGGCAATTGATTAGATTGTTACCCATCCAACAAGACTTTTCCCCTTAAGTCTTTTGTCTGTTGTCCTCATTCCTGTGAGGAGTTCTAGCAGAACCACTCCAAAAGAATACACATCTATCTTGGCTGACACTTTCCCATATTCAGCATATTCAGGTGCTAGATACCCTAAAGTTCCAATAACCTCTGTTGACTGGATTGAGTCTTCATTCTGATTTCTTGCCAAACCAAAGTCTCCCAGCTAAAAATTTCAGGTCAGTAATATTGAGATAAAAAACCACAATGAATGTAATAAGTTCAAAAGCTGATTTAGTACCAGAGTTTTACGATCATGTGTGAGAAGAATATTGTTTGGTCTCACATCTCTGTGTATAATATTATTCTTATGCAAGTATTGCAAGCCCTTTGAAACTCCAATTGCAACTTTGATCCTCTCTTCCCAGGTAAGAGGAACTCTAGAGTGCTCTGCAAATAAAAAAAATCAAAAGACTTATAATTTGTGACTTTAACGAGCCATAACAAGAAAATCTAATATAAATGTAATTATTTGTTATGATGTGGCATTACTAAGCTTACGTGATAAGTGTTGGTCCAATGAACCATTGCAAACAAACTCATAAACTAGAAGTCTATGCTTTCCTTCAGAGCATGAGCCAAGAAGAGTGACCACATTCTCATGCCTTGCTTTGCTAAGTAACTTGACTTCTGACTTGAATTCTTTCTCTCCTTGTAAACTTGCATTTTTTAGTTTCTTAACAGCAATACTTATTCCATTCAGTTCTGCTTTGTACACAGCTCCAAATCCACCCTCTGATAGAAAGTTCTTCTCGGAGAATCCCTGTGTTGCTTTCCATAGTTCTGTGTAACTGAAATCTTTCATCCATTCAACTTTTGGTCTCTTGTTTTTACACACAGAACAAAGTGGGTTTGTGAAGTCTGTTTCCATCTCACACTGAAACTCCTCATTGTCACCTCTTTCTTTGTCTTGTTCTATATTTTTGGCTTCTCCGTCCTCTTCTTTGTCGTTCAGTAACTCTTCACTTGGTGATGATCTATGTCCTGAACAGTTCCTATATATCTTTATTATCCATTTCTTTCAAAATAAGGTTTTCCGCTAGGCAGGCGGAATTGAGATGATGGAAATAGAAATGAGTGTAAGGAGGTAAAAATAGAAAGTATAGGTAAATTAAATAATAATGAGAAAGTAAAATTTTTGGGACTAGGAAAAATATGAGATGAAAAGAGAAAACTTGTGGAGCCCGGAATATATGTAAATTATCATTTTCAATTCCTATCTCCATTTCCATTTCTCAATTCATTTTTTCCAAAGGCATTCAAGCCTCTTTGCATACTTGGAATTGAGAAATGAAATTGTATATGGAATTGAGAAATGTAATTTCCATATACCTTAAGCCACAAGTTTTATCTATTTATCTCACATTTTTCCTGGGTCTCACAAACTTTACATCACATCATTACCTAATATATCTCTACTTTCTATCTTTATGCCGTTACTCTCATTTTCATTTCCATTTCCATATCTCAATTCAATTCAACCAAATGGGCAATTTGTTTTACGACATCACTGTACTTACTCTTAGGTGAAACTTCTTCTTCTGGGTTTTCAGGTATCATTTTCCTAGATTGACCAGCGGAATGTGATTTGTACTTCTCTGGGCCCCACAACATTTCAATAGTATTGTCACTTCTTATTCTAAATATGCCACAAGGTAAATGTGGTTTCTTTCTATCTCTGACAATATGCCTGCATCATTCATTAAGCCTATGTGAATATTAGAAGCTTTTCTTGGTTTTATATGCAGCCTCTTTGCTGAGGCAATAAATAAGGGAGCTATGAACAAACCTATCAACGATCAACCATGTTGTCCCTGAGCATGTCGCTGCTTCACAAGCAACCTCAATGAATGGGAGTGCAACCACATCAATAATTAAATCCATCTGAGGAATATCATTGCCGGCAAGAATTTCATTAATCAAATCATTAAGGACAACAGTATATGTACTAAATTTCCTCACTGTCCTACTATCAAAATTCATGTGTATATTTGGCTCAATATGATTTATTAAAGGGCTAGTTTTGAGTGTTTAAGATTTTAAGGTCTGCCCCTCTTGTTGCACCTAGGCTCTGCTTGTGCTAGAGTAAAAGTTGGGAGAAAAATAAAATAGGAGAGCAAATGAGAGGGAAAGAATGGCAAATGTCTTGTTGCTAAAATGTCTTGTTACATTATTAAACCAAATTATATCCATATTTGGTGAGAACTTACTTAAGATTAAATTTTAAGGATTTTATTTTGAACAGTGAATTCAAAGAAAAAAAGTAATTTAGCCAACTAATTAATAAGAATGAATAAGTATATTTAAATTAACTACTCATAAAATATTTATTAATATATGATAGTATATAGGAGATTATTTAATGGACAATTACACCCAGGTCAATAAGAGATTAATTTCAAAAATGTCTCAAAGAGTTGTTACCACTTGTTAATAAACACTATTGCAATTGTTAATAATAGTAATTTACAACTCCTTGATATTTCTTTGAAATTAAGTGTGATTGGAGAAGAACTGAAGAAAAAATTTGGATTAATATTCAATTTTTTTTTCCAAAAAAAACCTCACATTCAAATATCCCCTCAAAAGTTATAAATTTTATTTTAGCATATATATATATATATATATATATATATATATATATATAGAAATATTATTGCCCAGCATGACTTTATGCAAGAAAAAATATCTATCGCCCAGAGAAGTTCGGCATAAAAATCAAATCTTTTTTTAGTTTATAACCCTTCCAAGAAGAAGGACATACTCATGCAATGAAATAGTTTTTTTTATGGATGTTTGTGGTTGCAAGTAGAAGTCACGTTGATGAGTAAAGGAGATTATGGATTGTTAAGTGTTAAGGATGTGTTATACAGATTGTGAAGGGAGAGTCTAGTCATGGAGTATAGTTCAATTAGGTAATTTGAAAAGGAAGGTTAACGGAATAAAGATCCTTCTCTGAGGTCGCGATTATAATTATGTGCCAGGGAGGGGCAGGGTTAAAATGTAAATAGAGTTCTTCTCAAAATCTCTACGTGTAGTTCTCTTTTTCCTCTCATTTTCTCTCTATCCAATTAAGCTCTAATTGATACTGACCTTTTTCTCCCCACAATACTCAGAAATTTTTGTGAATAACGAACTTCTCTTAAAGTCCTCCCTTATTTTAGCCAATTGCCCACCAACAATTTTTCGGTTTGCTGCAAAATATGAGTCGTCATGGACCCTGATCTTGAATCCCACTAAAGAGAAAAAAGTAAATCAGTAAATAATTAAAAAGAACATAGGAAGTAAGCAATGTCAAGTAGTGATTTTATTAAAAAGGGTTATAGTACACGAAGTGGAAAAAAATTGTATTCACTCCCCAAAAGTGTGTTGCTACTTATTGTAACCATAAAAGTACCAAACATAATAATGGCCCTGAGAATGCCGAAATATGGCTGAATGTAGCCTTGAATGTTTAGTTGATAGAGGGAGCATTGTTACATTAAATAATTTATAGGACTTCATTGATATACAAAATACTTTTGATGTAAATAAGAGATTTTCTTACACTTTCAGGGTAGATTTGGACCTTAACCCTTTTAAAAAATATCTTTGTCTTATTTATTACTCTTGTGTACACATTTTCAATTGATTCTCTCTTTAAAAATATGTAAGAAAACGATAATACTACATCAATTTCTGAATATAAGATATAATTATCAAATTTGATTAGATTAATGAACTTAATTAAGTTATTTAAAATCTCATGATATTGCAATGACATCCTAAACCGTATGTTTTTCTCCTCATCTCACCTCTTAATTGTTTTTCATTGATGAGCATTAATAGGAATAATTTAGAAAAAATATGAGAAAGATAAGAAATTATTTTATATTTAAAAACAAACTCACATCCCTTATATCTATGAATGAATAAAGTATTATTGAACAAAATTATGGAAGAGATGGATGTTAGTTGTCTATTGAACAAAAGATAAAAGAAAATAATTTGACGGTTATTTAAGGCCATTGAATGTGCTGAGGAAGAAGGTTGATCAGGCAATATATTTATGTGTGTGTAGTCTTCTTATATATCAAAACAAATATAGAGTCATCTTTTAAGGGATAGATGAACATTAAAAATAATTCTCATTAAAGTTGTTGAAAGGGATATTTTGGTGAATAGTTTATCTAAATTTGTTGTTGATCCATGGAGCACAATAATGAACATTTTGCGATCCTTGTATAGTCAACAGTCAACACCATTAATTAGTTAGTGTGGTAATGTTTTGATGATGTTGTTTGTAAAAACCCTGAGCTAGTTTTCTTAAAATATCAATTATTTTAATCAGGTTGATTGAAGTGCTAACAACAACTAGAACATCATACAAAATCTAAGTATAGGGATGGTTTCGTAAATAGGAAAAATAAGAGAGATAAAAAATATTGAGGGTCTTACATATAGGACTGAATAAAAGTCCTTTCCTAGCTCATAAATTTTCAGAGTGGAAGAAGCAAGTAAAATCGATAATGATTGTATTTTTGATAAGACATGAATATACACTTAATAATCCAAGTTCTCTTCCTATTTACACAGATTATACTCCCATCGATTTTAAATATAAGACCTATTTAGGAAGGTAATAAATTTAGTCCTAAATATTTAGGATCTATTTATTCACTTTTTTCCCTAACTTATCCGGCCCATACTAATGCTTCTCATAACAAAATGGCAAATATATGATAAATGACTATTTTGATGAGCAAAAATGATAGCAATTGACTATTTTAATTTGGGCATATATGATAAATTACTGTTTCAAGAAGCGAAAATGATAGCCAATTTTTTTGAACCGGTGCAAATATGGTAAAACCGGGGACTTCAAGTAATGATCGTTAAGCTAACGCTACAATTTTACTATGTATGCACCAATTCTAATAGTTAGTTATAATTTATGTACCATGTAATTGTCAACTACTAAATCAACATTTTGCCCTACAAATAATAAGTAATCACTATCTTGAAGAGGGTCGGACTTTGACTTTGGGGTCAAAAGTAAAATCTTTTAATATATTTTCAAAAATTAATTTTTTTTTGTAATGCCCAGCTCTAAAGGCCCCGGGGTCTTTAAGGATGACCCGGCTTGGGCTCATTTAGGAAAAAACCCAAAAGAGTGAGAGTATGACATGGTGTATGAGGTCGGTGTTGAGAAGTAAATGAAGAGAGAGTTAGGATTTCATACTGTCATTTGATTTAAAAAAAAAAGAAAACTACTCCGTATATTCTAAAAACAAGCTTAAAATGGCCTAAACCAGCTAGCCCATCAAAGCCTACGGCCCAAAGGGATGGCCTATTCAAGGTTAATCCCCATTTTTATCCCAAAATTAAAGCCCTCTCTCATCAGATTAAGGCTTAAACAGGGCGGCCTGACATGTTTAACCCGAAATCCCGACTCTAAATTTTACTTTTTGTAAGGCAAAAGAACCGATTCAGTAGTTGACAATTTTACCTTGTACAGAAATGATAAACAACTTTCAAAACAAGTGCATATATGGTAATACCGATAACATTGACTTAGCAGTCGTTAGCTTACGTCACCGATTTAATCATATTTGCACCGGTTCAGAAAGTTAGATATCATTTCTTCACGTCGAAATAGTCATTTATCCTATATTTCTAAAATGAAATAGTTAATTAGTCTATCAGCTCTCTTGCTCTATATTATATTTCGATAACAAATTAATAAACGAATACATGGGTTACTATCAAAAGTTTGAAAACTTACTTGGACTGCTGAGCTCTTCAAGAACAGCTATGAGCTTAACCCTATCTCCAGCCTGAGGACATGTCTTCTGCAGGGCCTTCATTACGGCTTTCGAAGAGACATCTTTTGAAGCATCCACTATCACCACTACCCTCTGAGGTTCTTCTTCCATGTTCTCTATGGTGATGACCTGATTTACCAAAAAGACCAAGTTAATACAAAGAAATTTATTCCTTTCTGATGTATATGTTTATATGACCTGAGATTTCTTATTTTGTATGATGACTGCCTAGACTTCTTTCTTGAATATCTGTGCAGCCCCTTTGTTTATATGATACAAAATGCTAATGGTGAATATAAAGAGCATGGATAATGGATATTCGTATTATATGCTTAACATAAACTTGAGAATGTGTGATAGATTCTTCTTTACAGAACATCATTCATTGAATATTATATTAGTTTCCTATAACTTTCACCCACCCAGGACTTTCTTGGCTGCGAAATCAAGAATTGGTGAATGTTCCTAGACAGAAGAGATTGACGTTTGTCTTGTTTGATTGTTTTTTCATTATTTATTCGTTTGGGCAGGTAGCTGATTGGAAAATAGCTAAACAAGAGGATAATTATAACGTGTTATGAGGTCGCTCACATGACATTTAAATATTCAAAGCCCACTACAAAACTAAGTTGAAGTTAAATCATAGCTAGAGTTACACGTGCACATCATGAGTTACGATAGCAAAATAATGATTGTGTATATGAATATTTATATTTACTGATTTTAACAAGCAAAAATTACAGAATAATAAGTATCTACTGTTGTTAATATTGTTGTTACATGAGTAGATGTCCATGACTCTCAACTCTTAGGATTATTTTCTCGATAACTTCCGAGTGAATGGTTTGTGGGAGCTCCATATTACGCTACAAAAGACGAATCGTTTTGCGGCGTTTTCTTTGCCGTAGCAGCATTTTAAATCGCGGGTAAGACACTACCACATTTTGCAAAACGCCGAAAAAATGTACGTAGAAAAGTGATATACCAGTGTTTCTAGAAACGCGATAGGTGAAATAAACGCGAGAATGTTGACCGAGAAATATTATTATAATATTCACACATGCCAGTGTTTTAAAAACGCCAATATGTGTTTATATTAAAATACCAAACGCCAGTTCGTATTTTTTTAAAAACAAAAAAAAACCTACTCACCGGCGTTTTAGAAAACGCCAGTAATTGTTTTTGAATTTATTAAAACAAACTCTATTTTCCAACCTAACTTATAAAAATGAAGGAGGAAAATAGAAGGGGAAAAAATAAAACTCAAACTAAAAAATGACAATATTTACAATAATCGATATCATCAACTAATCGTAAAATATATATAAATAAGCAAATGAAGTAAATTATAACAAAGTAATTACATATAGATTAAACAAAATTGTTATAACAAAACAGATAAACAAAATATGCCCCAAAAAAGGAATTGGTGCGGGTTTAAATGGGGAGGGAAAAAGTATTTATAGGACTATGTGAAGCTTACTAACGTTTTAGCTAAACACCGGTAAGTTTTTTTTAAATAGAAATTAGCATACTGGCATTTTCAAAAGCGCCGATATGTGGTTTTTCTTAAAAAATAAAATTCCTCACATAGCTGTGATTTGAAAGTGCTGGTATTTGGATTTTATTAACAAAATAAAATATTGTCAACTTTACACATTGTAGTGCTTCTCAAAGCGCTGCAAAAACGTTGCAGCGCTTTCAAAATTGCCGCAAAATCGAGGAATTTAAAAATATTAATTCTCCCACATAGCGAAGCGCCACAAAAACGAGGAATTTAAAAGAATATATTATCTCCCACACATAGCTGTGCTTTTAAAGAGTCGCTATGTGGGGAATTTAATATTTTTTAGTTCCCCAACATTGCGGCGCTTTTAGAGCTATCACAATGTTGGGAATTTTTTTAATAAAAAATAGTTTTTGAAAGAAAAACAAAATTTAAATAAAAATACGGCGTTTCTACATAGAGAAGTGCGAATAAAATAACGCTGGTATATTGGCAGAACTGCAAGCCATTTTTTCCCGCGTTTTGACCACTTACTTTCCGGCGTTTGTTCCAAAAACACCGGTATTCTAGTTATTATACCTGTGTTTTCTCATTAAACGCCTAAAAGCTTGCATCAGTAAGAAGCGAATTTTTTGTAGTGTTATTATTGTCAATTTACTCATCTCTTGGGAAATACTGGGTCCACCCTTGGTGTATTAGCGTTGAAACATAAGCTCAATGAGAATTAAGGTTATAATGTAAATATATAAAGGTATGGGATGAAAAGATTAATTTTCCCAATAATTTGATATTTAAATAAGTGTGTCTTTTCAAGGGATGTGACTTTTCCGTACGAAATTTATAAATATAAAATGTCTAATGGAAACGATTACAATTTTAGAGAAAAACACAATCTCTAACTTTTGTATATTCTCTTCTTCCATTGATGACTCCACAATGGAGATTTTGTTTTTCTCTAACAAAATCTCTAATTTTATATAGGTTTGACATATATTTTAGGTATATTTTGGAGTCATTAATGCAAATTAAAGAGATTTGTTATAGATTTGATAAATATCAATTTTGGAGCATAATTTGGGTATTTGAAATAAAAATATTAGTTTTAAAATTTAAAAGGAAAATATCGTAGTTGAATCATAGCTAAACAAAAGAAGAATTTTATCATTATAATATTTTCATTATTCCATTTATATCCCTAAATTTATCATTATAATATTTGCATTATTCTATTTATATTTGTTATAGATTTGCATTTTTCCAAAGCAAAGCCCTCCATATGGAACATGGGCAAACAATCAGCTGATTTCTCTAGTTGGGCTCCCTCTGTGTAGCACACAGTTGCTAGCGACACCGCATTGTTGTTAAGTCTTTCTCCTTTGTTTTCGTTTATTTACTTCCTACTAATCAATATAATGCTTTCAACTCTCCTTTTAGAGACATTATTAGAACCTTGTAACCTTTTTGCTAATTAATATCATTTTGCTTTGTTATAAATGAACACAGAGAGATAGTCCCCCCTTTATTTGCCTCCATCTAACCCTTTGTTACATGTGCCCGTCACCCTCTCTTGCCGCAAAAAAAAAACTTTGTCATCAATCACTTTGAATTTCAATCACTTTATTTGCTGAATTTTTTTATTACTTTTTTTTATTGACCGGGTAAGGTAGTTTTTCTTTGATACATTACTAGGCCTTTTATTAACTTGACATGATCCTGATGGCGCTCGAAATTTTTTATTAAAAAAAACGTATGAAGCGATTGCAAAGTACCATATCAAGGTCGGTATTTGGCTCTAGCAAACTGGATACTTATGTTCAAATACCAAGTTTTGATGAAAAAAAACCACATTAAAATAAGAAAACAGTGTGGATACTCAACTATTCGAAACTCGAATCAAGCTTATGGATATTGGTCACACACACACACATATATATCAACCATGGCCTTGAAGATTAGCTTGAGGAGTTTTGGTGACAATTGCTATTCATTTATTATTTTATCTGCTAAAGTTGTGCAAGGCACTCATGGTAAGTCCTAATATCTTATTTAAATTTTCTATCTTTATTTGCATATAATCATTATTTTCACCTATCTTTCCTCTATCTCTTCTTCAGCTGATCAAATAGATGAAAGGCTTTTCTTCTCCAGGCTAGTGATGTTAGAATCTTAAGTTTTGATGAAGACTAAAACATAAAAGAACATAATGAACACTTAGGAAGAATTAGATGAAGTTAAAAATCCTAAGATAGAACACTATGGAAGTTAAAATCACAACCGGATGACTTAGAGCAAGAACAACGTAAGTAGCGCTTGCGGATGTAGTACACATCCCATAGCGGAAGTCAATTGAACACTAAGTCTGATCCTAATTAACCTAGTCTAAGTAGAATAGCTTCCTATAGCAAAAATGCTTCCCACTGCACTTGCTTATATTACTCTGTTGGACTAACATTTGCGTGCAAAACTTAGATTCACTTCCGGTAACAAATGAGCTTCCGATAGTGAACATGCTTTACATTACACATACTTGGACTAACGTCTGCAGGACGAAGCTTTTACTTCCGGTAGCCAAAATCCATCCGATAGCAAGTACAAGAGTCAGAAACCGTACAAATGCTCAGATGTCAGAATTGCTTTTGTCAGAGCAGTATTGTCAGAGCTACTTTTCAGAGCAAAGTAACTAAAGCATAAGTCAACCCTGCTAAGCATTAATGAACATTAACGAGGACAACAGTAACAAGGGTTGAACGGCTATATTCAAACGGACTTATTGCCACTCAAGCAACTGGTGTATTAGAGACTACTATAAAAGGAACAACTTCATCATTTATGAAGACACCAAGAACAACACAAGCAGTCATTGAGAAAAATCCAAAGAGCATTCAAGCATAATACCCAGAGAATATTCAGAAAGCTTTAAAGTTCAAAAGAGCACTTAATACCTTGAGAGTTACTATTATTGTTCTCATATTGTTCTCTTTGTATTAAAGTCTCTACATTTATTGAGAGCATTCATTGTACTTAAGTGAGTATCACAATCTGTTCATTAAGTGAACTTTGTAGTAAATCCTTTGTGTAAAGGTTCTTGCAGGTAGTAAGGGGGAGTGAGTAGGGTTGCAAGTTATCCCGTAAAACTTGTGGTTGTAAGGTTGCAAGTTAGCCCGTAAAACTTGTGGTTGTAAAGGTTACAGGTGAACCCGTTGAAAACCTGTGAATTAGTGGAACTCAATCAAGGGATTGAGAACTGGACGTAGGTCAAGAGTTAGACCGAACCAGTATAAAAGAATTTGTATTAGTGTCTTTATTTTATATTGTTTTTTTAAGACTGTAACATCCTGAAAAATTTAATTCAGGATTAGTGAGTGTTTTGGGAAATTTTGGAATTTTTAGGAATTTTTGTGATATTTTTGGAAATTTTGAGTAATTAATGTGCATATAATTAATTAAGAAATGAAAAGTTTGAAATATGAGGGAGTGGTAAAGCTAAAAATATTTTGAAGTTTAAGGAGATTGGAGGCTGGTTTAAATGGTTTTAGAATTAAAAGAGTACACTATGGCAAGTTTGGGCTACAAATCATCAGAGAACCCCTTTAATTCAGCAAACCAAACGCGCCCTAACCCCCTTTACTATAAAAACCGGACTCCCTCCTCCTTCTCACCCGCGCGCAGCCCTCCTCCCTCCGCCTTCTTCTTCGTCTTCTCCCTCTGAATCCGGCGACAGCTCCTCCAGCGACGGCGAGGAGCGGCGGCGGAGCAACGGCGGAGCAACGACGTGGTCCTCCCTTCCCAAATATCATCTTTGTTCTCTCCCTTCATCCCTCACACTTCTCTGTTCTTCTTCTTTCTCCGGCGACCACGGCGGCGGGTGACGGCGGAAAAGGGTAAGCTTTCACCATTTCTTGTATTCTTCAACTTTGTTGTTCTATTCAAGGCCGGTTCCTCACCCTTTTCTCTTTCCTCTCGGTTTGTTGTTCTTCCTCGCTGCCCTCTTTCGTCTCCGGCGACACACGACGGTGAAGGCCGCCGTTCAGTCCTGAGCTCGAGCTTTAACAGTGGTGAGCTTCTCCTCCCTGTTTCCTCTTTTATTTTTCGTTTTGGCGAGTTGAGGAGGGGTAATCCAAGTTGGGCTCATTAATTTAGGTGTTCTAAGTGAGTTAGAATGAAGTTAAAGTTTCATTTATGTGTGGATTTTGAAGGATTAAAGCTGTGATTTAAAGACCAAGAAGTTTGTATAAACCCCTAATGTTGGGATGTTAAATCTGAAAGGCTTAATAGGGACTTAGGCTTACAGTTTGTTAATTTATTTGTTTAAGAATTCAATAGGATAAGATTCTAGCTTTTCATGTTAGGTTTGTATTGTTTCATATGCTTGGTGCAATTTCAATTCTTTCTATTCCTTGCTTGACTTGAGTTACGTAATGAGCTATGAATAGAGTAACACTTTGAATCTGAAATTCCTGTTACATGGGGCTATTAATTTACTTTTCCGGAAGTAGGGAAAATGAAGTATCAAATGACATAAATTTATAAGGATGGGTTGTGATGTTTCGTTTTTGATTTATTCATTTGTGTCTATGAGTGCATGATGTTTAATTGTCGTGACTGGTTTCTTGCTAAGTATGAGAGTTAAGCTTAAAGTCTTTGAGTTTAGTTTTCAGTGTTGCTTTTGTAATGAATCAGCCGTGAATTCTGTTTTTTTTTAAGGGAGTCCTAAAGTTATGAAAATGATTTATTTGATAATAGGAACTCAAGAGAGAGAAGAGGGTTTAATTAATTAGAGTGTCAAATGAAAAAGAAAGGGGGATTTTAAATTGCTGATTTGAAGTCCTAAATAATTAAATATCGAACCTTTAAAGAAGAGCTAGAGGCATATTAGGTATGAAACTTTAAAGTTTATCATTGTGGTAGTTCCTTTGAGCTTTGACATGGTTGAATGTGAGAACTAAATAAGTGCATTGCAAATTCCTTTATCTTTCTTTTCTTTTGGCTGCCCTTGGAACATAAAAGAGAAAGATGAAAATGACTTTGTGTGCTTGATTTGTGTGTGGATTGAAGATTCCTAAATCCCTTTTCTGTCATAGCCGACTGTGGGCATAAAGAATGGTATGAAATGCATGTGAGATTAATGTCATGGATATAATGGTAGTAGTGTTAATGTAGGTGCATTTACAAATTTTCTATTATTGCCTTTTTATAGCTGAACTAAATGGAGTTGGAATGGAGGTGTTTGTTGTAATTGTGTGAAAATCTGAATGATGCATGACATGTGAAGGGGAAAATGTATGTTTTGATGTTGGCATATTTTAGGAGAGTGTTTCTTATCTTTCTCCCTAATTGAATTGATTATTGGCTTGAAAATGCTTAAAGATATTATTAGTACATGATACAATCAGTTTTATGTGAGATAAAAATGTGACATCTTGGTTTTATATGTTTTTATTAGGAATTACGGTTTAAGTGAATATGGTACTGTTGTAATTGCATTTGTGCAGTGTTGTGGATGTTTTCTTGTTAATATAGGTATTCATTTTGGCTAGAATCTATATGTGAGTGGTTAGTGTGAAATCCTTACCCCTTTGTTTTTGTCAAGTTGGTGTTTAAGGATGAGTACTACAATTGTAAGCTTAGTCATGTACCTCATTCTATGTTGACCTTGAATTATATGGATATGAATTATTGTTGATGTTGGAATTGTGAATGGTTAATTGAATGTGCTAGTTTTTATGGGATGAAGATGATTAATGTATTTGAAGTGAGTTTTATGTAATGTAGTGTAAAGTCTCACTTGGTTAACTGTTGATGTTGGTGGTTCTTGATTTTTTTATAATTAATCACATGGTCTTGTTATTTGCTTGTGATTTAATTGTGGCTGGAATTGGGAATAAAATGTAATTGGTAAGGAATCCTTAAATTCTTCATTATTAGCCATGTTCTGGAAATTGACATATAACGATAATGTGACATTATTGTTAAGTTTGGATAATTGTTGATGGATTTTCGAGTGGCATGATGCTGTC
The DNA here is from genome assembly GCA_029929735.1 of Mimosa pudica. Classification (NCBI taxonomy): domain Eukaryota; kingdom Viridiplantae; phylum Streptophyta; class Magnoliopsida; order Fabales; family Fabaceae; genus Mimosa; species Mimosa pudica. Next base: position 2,475,968 of record JAKELP010000055.1, on the reverse strand, counting down.
ATTAAATTATGAATGTGTATGTGACAAATTTAAAAACCTAAAGTGATAAGGGAATTTGAATTAGGAATGGGAAAATGGGTAGTAACATATAAGAACGAGAGAGAGACGTCGAACTACGATAAAAGGGAAATGATATTAATTTATCATTTGGCTATATATTATTATAGGAGTGGATGCAGTAGGCTTTCGTGGCATCGAGGAGGAAAGGTTGAGAAATCGCGTAGAATTGCTAAAGGGCGACAGGTAATCACACTTACCCTTGCTATAACATTGAGGGTGACGTTAGCTGGGATTTTCAAAATCCCTTTTCACCCTCCATATAAATATTATTTTTGAAAAGGTATTTTTATATAAAACAGGCTATCGGGTGCCTTTCAAACACGATTATTTTCATATAAAGAATTTGACTTATTATATGTAGTATCCTGGCTGGTGGTATTGCTGGATATTATGGAATTGTGTGATATATTTGCAGGTGTTGGATATTGAGAGGTTTTGAGTATAGAAAAGGAATTAGTTGTGAGTTTAGATTTTGGAAAGATATTGTGGATAATAGATTGAAAGGTGATGTTGATGTTGATGTTGTTGTTGATTATTGAGGTTGTGATATTGAAATATTGAATGAGGTTGAGGTTGATGGATATGAATGATGTCATTGTGGAAGTGATATTGATAGGATATTGATAGGTTATAGTGAGCATTGCATGACACTGATAGTACCGTCGGCCGATGTAACCTATCGATCTGCGCAATCGATAGGTTAATTGTACAGTTTCCTCGGATTGTAAAGGAACCAGGGACGTTTTCACTTTTTAAAGTGCTCCCCAGGGACGTTTTCACTTTTTAAAGTGCTCTCCAGGGACGTTTTCACTTTTTAAAGTGCTCCCTTTTCATGCTTTCAGATTTGAGACTGGGCACAGTGTCAATCACGTTTTATTTTTCATCTGTTGAGTGGACTTGTAATTGACAGAGGGATATGAGTGATATGTGGGAAGTAGAGATGGTGAATTTGAGTTGAGTTAGATGGATGGATTTGCATAATGAATGAAAGACTTGACTTGTTTATATATATAGTATTGGTTTTAAATGTGGTACCCTTTAGACGCCCTCGCTACCGCACATCTCACTGTTATAGTGAGTTAAGCGGTGATTACTGGGACAAATTGTCTCATCCCACGATTACTGACATTTTTGCAGGTATTCATGCACAGACGCAAGCAGCAGGAAAGGGAATTAGGTAGTAGTAGTTATATGAACTATTTTGAATTGTATATTGCCAATTTGTATAGGCCTGCATTCGTTTCCGCATATATTTATATGTATTCGATATTATTGAACAATAGGTTGTTTATTTTTCTAACCATGTTAGGTGATTCTTTTCTAACATGGTTAGCTATTAATTATCCATGATAGTATTCAGGTTGTATTAGTTTATTCTTTCCTATCATGGATAAATAATAAAAGGTTTAGAATAATCTTTTCTAACTATGATAGAGATATTAATATTATGGAAATTCCTTTTTCTATCATAGTTAGATTAGAGCTTAATGAATTGAAATAAATATTATTGGTTAATTAGGTAATTAGTAACACAATGTTACAACTTGGTTATCAGTATTTGGTATACGATAACCTAGGACTGTGTTGCATTTCATATAGATTGGCAATATACATTGTTAGAATTCCCTTCCTTTTGTGCATGATACTCTGCCTTTTGAGAGGATTATCACTCATCCCGTGGTGGGGAGAGAGTGATAAGAGAAATTGAATAGGTATTGTGGAGAGATTGAGATGAACATAGAAAGAATAACGAAATAATATTGATATATATAAGAATTTAGGAAGAATGACGAAATAAGGATGCTTCTCTGGGGTCTCGAATATAGTTTTGTGCCGGCCATAATCATAGTCGAGGCATCATGAGATCCCTTATTGGGTTAAGGGATTAAGGAAATTGGAAAATAACAATTGATAAACAATGTGATATGAAATAAGTTTGGTTGACCATGCTTGAATGTTTAGTTTAGTTGTTAAATTGTTGGCTTAATTGATAGATTGATTTGTCATATTTGATGGTTTTTGAATGAAATCTTATTAAAATTCTTCGTGATTTTATTATTTTTGTGATTTATTAGTATTATGTTGGACAATTTTGATATTTTGAGCCAAATACTATATGTATGGGTGTGTGAATTTCTAAGTACATAATTTGATTGTGTATGTTTTAATCAAAGGATGTTTGATGTGAAAAGAGTCCAAACTTGATGCTTTTAGACCAGCTTCTAATACAGGTCTTAATCTGTAGTTTAGTTACAATCTGCAGAATTCCTTACATTTGTTTGGTTCAAATTTCACTAAATGTAGTGACATAAATTTATTTTGGTTATGGAGATTCTTTACTGATTAAGCTTGGCCATTTGGCTTGATACTTGTTTCTTTAGTAGTTGGTATATTCTGTTTCCAAGGTTGCTAATTTAATTTTTGTCCATGCTGATCCTTATTAGTATAATAAATTTTGAGAGTTACATACCGATCAAAGAATGAATATGTTTTAAACTGAAAACTTCTTGGAGAGATTTAGTGATTTAAGAAGGGTTTGGTTGAGCTTCGCAAACAAACCCTGAATCATTAGGTGCTTTGAACCCGACATGTTTAAGAATGTATGTAATTGAAAACTCTAAACTGGCGTAGGAACTAAGATTCTATGTTATGAATTCGTTTTAAATACTTAAGGTGATGATCATGCGGCTAAAATGAAGAATTTAATTCCGTGTACTATTTTAAGTTTAGAGTTGGATGTTTTATTATGTAGATGTGTTTTGTTTTGGTGCATGTAATGATCTTTGAATAAGGGAGTTATTGATTCTACGTGTTCAGCTTAGAAAAATTTAAGCAGGGATAAAACATATGTAATAGAGGGTTGTGTAGATTTAATCAATTAGATTGTGTTGAAGGAAGATTGATTTGAAGGCTTAGATGATTGAGTGCTTAGAAACGCAGTAATAAGACTTCTTTTGAGTTAAGTGTTGGAATGTATTGGCGAATGGAGTAGTCCATTATGGTTTTGAAGAGATCTATGGTGATCCCTCATAGCTAATTATGGTGGGTATCTTAGGTAGTTCTTGGATTAATGATTTCATAAGTTTATTGATCATTTTATGTAGTGATGTCAAATATGAATGAGCCAATGGAGATCAGTTGAAGTAAGAGGAATTAAGAAAATCTTTAGTTTTAGAAATGTGATTCTTTATGATTTGTCATACAGTCAGTGAATAAGGTTGTCTAATAAATTTAGTGTGAGTATGAGCCTTGGAGATAAATGACGCATTTTGAAGTTGTGATCAAGTCAAAACCAATTAAATAAAGAAGTTAGTTGAGATGAAGAATTTAGGGTGAAGCTTTAGTGAATATTTTAAATGGATACATTGGAGATTGAATGTAGTCTAGAATGATTTCGTTAAGGAAATTGACTTTGACATATATAGTTAGTCATATACTAAATTAGAGTTATATGGAGGAGAATCAATGGGTTGATTAATTTGGAGAATGTAAATGATAATATATATAGTGGACATTGGATTGTAAAACAAGTGAATTGAGGTATGATGACTATTGATCTATTGCTTTGTAAGGTTGAAGATTGTATTGAAAGTTGTCAAATTGGAGTTTTGAAAATTTGGGAAAATAATTGATGACTTTAGTGAGAAATTAAAGTATCGTCACATGTTTTAGTATGATGGTATGAATAGGCATATATCTTAGGAATGAGGAATTTGATAGAATTGTTAGTACAAAAGGCAAAGTTGGAGGTGGATTTCAATATCTTGGTGATTTCTACGGATTAACGACTTTCGTAGTTCCACTAGTTATTAATAATACACTGTGTTGATGATTTAGAAAAGTATAGTGATGTGGTGGACTATTATGACTTGTTGACAGATCAATATTGAGCTTTTATGGATGAGTATATATTAAGTTAGAATCATAAGTTAAAGTTGGAAAGGGCATTTTATGGAATTGTTATCTAACAATTAGAAGCGAGACCTTGGATTATGATTGAGAAGACCACTAGATTTTGAAGAGGATGTTGTTGTCATATATGATGTTGGACTTTAATACAAGTAATTTGAGGTTAGAGTGGCTAGTAAATTGAGGGTTAGTTAAGAGAAACGGGATAAGGATTGATGATTATTATAGATTGAATGAGGAAAAATGGTAAATATGACGTTGAGTGTATTAAGTTGTAGTGATATGATTAGAGTTAATATGCAGAATGCAGAACTGACGCGTGAATTTCTTTATGATAGGTAATACGTTTAGTAAATTTTGGGGACAAAATTCTTAAAAGGTGGGGAGAATTGTAACATCCTGAAAAATTTAATTCAGGATTAGTGAGTGTTTTGGGAAATTTTGGAATTTTTAGGAATTTTTGTGATATTTTTGGAAATTTTGAGTAATTAATGTGCATATAATTAATTAAGAAATGAAAAGTTTGAAATATGAGGGAGTGGTAAAGCTAAAAATATTTTGAAGTTTAAGGAGATTGGAGGCTGGTTTAAATGGTTTTAGAATTAAAAGAGTACACTATGGCAAGTTTGGGCTACAAATCATCAGAGAACCCCTTTAATTCAGCAAACCAAACGCGCCCTAACCCCCTTTACTATAAAAACCGGACTCCCTCCTCCTTCTCACCCGCGCGCAGCCCTCCTCCCTCCGCCTTCTTCTTCGTCTTCTCCCTCTGAATCCGGCGACAGCTCCTCCAGCGACGGCGAGGAGCGGCGGCGGAGCAACGGCGGAGCAACGACGTGGTCCTCCCTTCCCAAATATCATCTTTGTTCTCTCCCTTCATCCCTCACACTTCTCTGTTCTTCTTCTTTCTCCGGCGACCACGGCGGCGGGTGACGGCGGAAAAGGGTAAGCTTTCACCATTTCTTGTATTCTTCAACTTTGTTGTTCTATTCAAGGCCGGTTCCTCACCCTTTTCTCTTTCCTCTCGGTTTGTTGTTCTTCCTCGCTGCCCTCTTTCGTCTCCGGCGACACACGACGGTGAAGGCCGCCGTTCAGTCCTGAGCTCGAGCTTTAACAGTGGTGAGCTTCTCCTCCCTGTTTCCTCTTTTATTTTTCGTTTTGGCGAGTTGAGGAGGGGTAATCCAAGTTGGGCTCATTAATTTAGGTGTTCTAAGTGAGTTAGAATGAAGTTAAAGTTTCATTTATGTGTGGATTTTGAAGGATTAAAGCTGTGATTTAAAGACCAAGAAGTTTGTATAAACCCCTAATGTTGGGATGTTAAATCTGAAAGGCTTAATAGGGACTTAGGCTTACAGTTTGTTAATTTATTTGTTTAAGAATTCAATAGGATAAGATTCTAGCTTTTCATGTTAGGTTTGTATTGTTTCATATGCTTGGTGCAATTTCAATTCTTTCTATTCCTTGCTTGACTTGAGTTACGTAATGAGCTATGAATAGAGTAACACTTTGAATCTGAAATTCCTGTTACATGGGGCTATTAATTTACTTTTCCGGAAGTAGGGAAAATGAAGTATCAAATGACATAAATTTATAAGGATGGGTTGTGATGTTTCGTTTTTGATTTATTCATTTGTGTCTATGAGTGCATGATGTTTAATTGTCGTGACTGGTTTCTTGCTAAGTATGAGAGTTAAGCTTAAAGTCTTTGAGTTTAGTTTTCAGTGTTGCTTTTGTAATGAATCAGCCGTGAATTCTGTTTTTTTTTAAGGGAGTCCTAAAGTTATGAAAATGATTTATTTGATAATAGGAACTCAAGAGAGAGAAGAGGGTTTAATTAATTAGAGTGTCAAATGAAAAAGAAAGGGGGATTTTAAATTGCTGATTTGAAGTCCTAAATAATTAAATATCGAACCTTTAAAGAAGAGCTAGAGGCATATTAGGTATGAAACTTTAAAGTTTATCATTGTGGTAGTTCCTTTGAGCTTTGACATGGTTGAATGTGAGAACTAAATAAGTGCATTGCAAATTCCTTTATCTTTCTTTTCTTTTGGCTGCCCTTGGAACATAAAAGAGAAAGATGAAAATGACTTTGTGTGCTTGATTTGTGTGTGGATTGAAGATTCCTAAATCCCTTTTCTGTCATAGCCGACTGTGGGCATAAAGAATGGTATGAAATGCATGTGAGATTAATGTCATGGATATAATGGTAGTAGTGTTAATGTAGGTGCATTTACAAATTTTCTATTATTGCCTTTTTATAGCTGAACTAAATGGAGTTGGAATGGAGGTGTTTGTTGTAATTGTGTGAAAATCTGAATGATGCATGACATGTGAAGGGGAAAATGTATGTTTTGATGTTGGCATATTTTAGGAGAGTGTTTCTTATCTTTCTCCCTAATTGAATTGATTATTGGCTTGAAAATGCTTAAAGATATTATTAGTACATGATACAATCAGTTTTATGTGAGATAAAAATGTGACATCTTGGTTTTATATGTTTTTATTAGGAATTACGGTTTAAGTGAATATGGTACTGTTGTAATTGCATTTGTGCAGTGTTGTGGATGTTTTCTTGTTAATATAGGTATTCATTTTGGCTAGAATCTATATGTGAGTGGTTAGTGTGAAATCCTTACCCCTTTGTTTTTGTCAAGTTGGTGTTTAAGGATGAGTACTACAATTGTAAGCTTAGTCATGTACCTCATTCTATGTTGACCTTGAATTATATGGATATGAATTATTGTTGATGTTGGAATTGTGAATGGTTAATTGAATGTGCTAGTTTTTATGGGATGAAGATGATTAATGTATTTGAAGTGAGTTTTATGTAATGTAGTGTAAAGTCTCACTTGGTTAACTGTTGATGTTGGTGGTTCTTGATTTTTTTATAATTAATCACATGGTCTTGTTATTTGCTTGTGATTTAATTGTGGCTGGAATTGGGAATAAAATGTAATTGGTAAGGAATCCTTAAATTCTTCATTATTAGCCATGTTCTGGAAATTGACATATAACGATAATGTGACATTATTGTTAAGTTTGGATAATTGTTGATGGATTTTCGAGTGGCATGATGCTGTCATTAAATTATGAATGTGTATGTGACAAATTTAAAAACCTAAAGTGATAAGGGAATTTGAATTAGGAATGGGAAAATGGGTAGTAACATATAAGAACGAGAGAGAGACGTCGAACTACGATAAAAGGGAAATGATATTAATTTATCATTTGGCTATATATTATTATAGGAGTGGATGCAGTAGGCTTTCGTGGCATCGAGGAGGAAAGGTTGAGAAATCGCGTAGAATTGCTAAAGGGCGACAGGTAATCACACTTACCCTTGCTATAACATTGAGGGTGACGTTAGCTGGGATTTTCAAAATCCCTTTTCACCCTCCATATAAATATTATTTTTGAAAAGGTATTTTTATATAAAACAGGCTATCGGGTGCCTTTCAAACACGATTATTTTCATATAAAGAATTTGACTTATTATATGTAGTATCCTGGCTGGTGGTATTGCTGGATATTATGGAATTGTGTGATATATTTGCAGGTGTTGGATATTGAGAGGTTTTGAGTATAGAAAAGGAATTAGTTGTGAGTTTAGATTTTGGAAAGATATTGTGGATAATAGATTGAAAGGTGATGTTGATGTTGATGTTGTTGTTGATTATTGAGGTTGTGATATTGAAATATTGAATGAGGTTGAGGTTGATGGATATGAATGATGTCATTGTGGAAGTGATATTGATAGGATATTGATAGGTTATAGTGAGCATTGCATGACACTGATAGTACCGTCGGCCGATGTAACCTATCGATCTGCGCAATCGATAGGTTAATTGTACAGTTTCCTCGGATTGTAAAGGAACCAGGGACGTTTTCACTTTTTAAAGTGCTCCCCAGGGACGTTTTCACTTTTTAAAGTGCTCTCCAGGGACGTTTTCACTTTTTAAAGTGCTCCCTTTTCATGCTTTCAGATTTGAGACTGGGCACAGTGTCAATCACGTTTTATTTTTCATCTGTTGAGTGGACTTGTAATTGACAGAGGGATATGAGTGATATGTGGGAAGTAGAGATGGTGAATTTGAGTTGAGTTAGATGGATGGATTTGCATAATGAATGAAAGACTTGACTTGTTTATATATATAGTATTGGTTTTAAATGTGGTACCCTTTAGACGCCCTCGCTACCGCACATCTCACTGTTATAGTGAGTTAAGCGGTGATTACTGGGACAAATTGTCTCATCCCACGATTACTGACATTTTTGCAGGTATTCATGCACAGACGCAAGCAGCAGGAAAGGGAATTAGGTAGTAGTAGTTATATGGACTATTTTGAATTGTATATTGCCAATTTGTATAGGCCTGCATTCGTTTCCGCATATATTTATATGTATTCGATATTATTGAACAATAGGTTGTTTATTTTTCTAACCATGTTAGGTGATTCTTTTCTAACATGGTTAGCTATTAATTATCCATGATAGTATTCAGGTTGTATTAGTTTATTCTTTCCTATCATGGATAAATAATAAAAGGTTTAGAATAATCTTTTCTAACTATGATAGAGATATTAATATTATGGAAATTCCTTTTTCTATCATAGTTAGATTAGAGCTTAATGAATTGAAATAAATATTATTGGTTAATTAGGTAATTAGTAACACAATGTTACAAAGACACAATTCACCCCCCCTCTTGTGTCCTAAGCCCCTTTCAAGTGAGTTATCTGTTTGCAACATTTGGCAAAACTCGCCTCTGGTCGACCTAATCTAAGCCACTTCTCTTAATATTTGGGATAAAGCACCGATGATTCAAAGATTTTGTGTTGAAGCATTCAATAGGAGTTTATAGGATGTAATGCATTCTTGATTAGTCTTTGTGATGCGATCCAACAAGAAGACTCTTCAACTTCAAATTATGCTTTGAAAATTCCAAGTGGACCAATCATAAGAGCAAGATCCAAGAGCATTAAGGAGGCATTGAATGGACTATTACAAGAAGCATGGACAAAGCAAATGACAATTGGTTCAACAATTGAGAATAAAGAAGATGAAAACATCACAAATGTTATTTGGGCTGAATATAGAGATGATGAACATATTTTGGGCTCAAAGACATAAAATTAAAGGGTTTGGACCAAGAGTTACAAGAGAAAGCTTATTTGGGCTTAAATGATGTAATTTTGGGCTTTAAACTCTTGTTACTTTTGGCCCACTATTTTTGTGCGAATTTTAGGTTAAACTTTGCTTGTTTGTAACCTTTAAATACTTTGTAAGCCTCTTTTGAACGCAGACTTGAATTTGAGAATTCAGAAGTTGCTTTTAAGCACTTGTTGAGAGGGTTTCTCTCTAGGATTTTTCATTGAACTAACAGACTTATCTAGGCTTGATCAACCTTCTGGCGTCTTCCAACACTTTGGGTCCTTATTCTTTTGTGCTCAAGGGTTCAAGTAGATCGTTCTAACCTTTGTTTAACTTTCTTGGGGTTGTGTACATCTTAGATTTATTGTGGGTTCAGTTTTATCCCTGGTGGGTTCGCACCAGTTTGGTGGAAAGTTAGTAGTAATGGGCAGTGACTTTAAACATATACTGCTAGTAATACCAAGGGGTTCTAGGGCGACTATAGTAGATGCATGTGTCACATCATCTTCATTATGGAAGCATTGCACAATATTTGAGCTACACAAGAATATGAGGCTGGGCACTTCTGACAACCCTCTAACAAACGAAAGTAGTAAGGCAATCTCTTGTTGGCTTTTAGATGTTGGAGATTCCACCAGAATTGTTGATTGAAGGATGTGATAATCCAATTTCTTCTATTGTTGATAGTACTTAATGACAATCCCTTAACCAATTTAGAGGATGATGCCTATTTCAACGATTGTGCGATTTTAGCTCCAACCATTGAAATGTTTGATCAAATTAATAATTATATGTGTAATCTTCTTCCAAGTGAACTGTTCGAATTTAGCTGTGACTCTATTTGCATGTCATCTAATGATGTTGTTACTATTGATAATTTATAAACCACCGAATTCCTTAATCCCATATTAGCTTCAAGTTTACCACCTCATTGACTTCTTCTCAAGGTTGGAGCTCCAATAATGTTACTTAGAGATATCGATCAAGAAACAAGCCTTTGCAATGGAACAAGATTACGAATTTCTAGACTAGGTCAAATTGTGATTGAATATGTAACTTTGAATGGCTCAAAGCTTAATGAAACTTCTTCATATCATTCGGTTTCCGGTTAACCGAATGATAGAGTTAATAAAAAATAATAAAAAGAAATATTATTTTTCATATTTTTCTTTAGGTAAGTTAAAATTTAAATTTTGAATAATCTATAACTTTTGTGTTTCTTCTTTTAATTTAAAAATGATATGTAATATATCAATATAAAATATTGAGTTTTATATATTGAAAATGGAAAAAAATTGACATTATTATAAAGTGAAAATTTTCAGTTTTATTCGATTAAAATCGAAACCTAACCAAATTATTTCGGTTAGGTCAGTTCAATTACCAAAATAATTCGGTTTCATTTCGCTTTCCATGTTTGATTTTCGGTTATTTCAAATTTTACCAAATAATCAAACTGAAAATCGAATGTTCACCCCTACTTTTAAGTCACAGTGCCTTTCAAATTGCAAAGAAGACAATTCTTGTTGATGCACGGTTTAGGGGAACCTTACAATATGAGAGAATAATAAAGACTTCTTTATTGATAATAGAATTGAGTACAAGAATCGGGGTCACCGGCAACGGTGGATACAAGCTAGGCGTCAAAGCCTTGAATGCAAAGATTAAACTCAGAAATACAATGAAGATTAGAGAGAGATTAGAGAGAGAGAGAATAAGATTGATTGCAGTGGATTGCTCCTGGTGTCTGTATTGAGTCTATGTTCCTTTATAGCGGAGACTTCACCCTGGTAGTTGCGAAATTATAGGCGACAGTTATGGGTAGTGGGCGTCACACGTGCTCCGATATATGTGGGCGACCAGCAAAATAGGTGGGGGACTGCTCCGAAAATGATGGGCGACTGAATCTTCCTTCATTATCCACATTGTGACCGTTGACGCTTAAGACGTTAAGGCTTCAGACTTCCATTTATCCAATTGGGCTTCCATAGTGGGCTCTCGCCCAATAAGAGTATAACGGAGTATAACATTAAGTCCCCCACTTCTCAATGCTTACGTCAGCGTACATTGGGAAGTAGCGGTTACTCCAATTTCAATGGCTCAGATTTTCGCAAATATCCTTCCCTTCTTTTCCCTCTCAAGTGAACGGCTAGGATGACTTCGTTGAAGTAACGCCGTGTCTTAACGAAGTCAAGTGGTTTGTATATACTCCATTTCCGACTGTTCATATATTTACCCATTTCCTCTGTTTGAAGTTCTTCATTTCCTCCTCGTCGACGTTCCGAAAATCCAACCTTTAAACACCTACATTCCTTGAAGACTCCAGTTTTACACTTTAAGGTACTTATTCATTGCAAAGATCTTATCTTTTCCTTTCTTTTATGAGAAAATTGGTAATTATGTCATCGTCCGACTTTGAAAAAACTGCTTCTGATCAATTGTACATTAGTGAAAATGCCCAATCTAGTTCTTCTTCTTCTTCCCCTAGTAATTCTAATGTTATAATCGACTTAGAAGATACTGAAACTTCCTCCAAAAACTCCTTAGATCCAATAGATAATCCAAAGAAAACCCAGAAAGGCAAAAAGCTTATACCCGCTAAGAAACCTATCGTTTCTGGCAAATATCTAAAAATCTATGATAGTCGATACCAAGAATGGGTGGATGCAGGTTCTTCACCCTCCACTAGTTCAGGGAGAAAACTCACTCCCAATCCTCAAATAATAAACGCCCCGTATGCTTGTGAAACTGGGGGTTTGCCAACTTCTAGGGCTAGCATCGTTAACGAAGTTAAGGATAACCTTTACAGGTTTATAGAAATCTCCAACATGCTGTCTTTGTATTACTTTGATCCTAGAGTTCCATTTAGGTTGCCTGAAGACGGGGAGGCTCTCGACTCCTGGTCCAGTGACACTATAGCTTTAAGTTTTGAAAGCTTCCGTTATGTCAACCCCTTCCCGTTACCGGGCATAGCCTTAGAACTATGTCTCTTTTAATGAAATTTCCCCTTCTCAACTCTCGCCTCATGCCTGGAGATTAATCGCCATGGCTGAGTTAATGCACCATGAACTAGGAATTGGGTTGGACATGTTCGACATTTTCGGTTCCTACAAACTTCAAGAGATCAGGAAGGGCGTCTATTCTTTCAAGCATGCCCAGGATGGGTTGCCGTCCTGGACACATGGGTCGTTGCCCAACGATCGCGAATGGGATGTGCGATTTGTTATGGTGCCCTTCCAGGCTGTCGCTCAAGAGGATTTTGTGTCTCCCACATGGCGTCGTCTAAGTAAGTTGTCGTCTTGCCAATGTTTAACACAATCCACCACTTAGCTGATTTTATAATGCTATATTTGTCTTGCAGGTCATTACGAGCTGAAAATATCTCCACGTGCCAATCCTGACACAAAGAAGAAGATTAAAAAGATTCTCCAACTTCCAGCTGAAAAGAGGAAGTTCTCTGCTATGATGGATAGTAAGTGGCCTCAAATCTCAACTAGCATTGTTTTCTGTTATATCTATCTCATCTTTATTCTAACTATTTCATTTTTCAGGAAAAAAGATTATTCCAAAGGCGTCAGAACAGAAGTTTGACCGTGACGCCCTTAACAAAGCAAGAGAGGAACGTCTGGCTAAGCTAAAAGCTAAAAGATCAGAGTATGACGCTGAGGCAGCCAAAGAAGTCCACGACCCCAGGGGGACCCCTCCTCCAGATCCGGAGTCCACTCCTCAGTCCAAGAAGAGCGACAAACAAATATCGTCCAAGAAAAGCAAGGCTCCTCCTCAAAAGACCAAAAGACCGGTCGACGCTTCCTCTGAAGAACCTGTCGCCAAGAAAACCAAATCTTCGAAGCCATCCAAAAATACCAAAGATAAGGGCCAAAACGAAGATTCTGGCGAAGTGACTCTCACCTTCCCTCCCAACTCTTCCATTAGAAATAAAGAAGGCTGGGACAGTGTTTATTCTGAGCTGAGCAAGTTAGAATTTGAGTACGACAAAGCAGCTCTTGAATCCTTTGGGAGGAAGGCGTCTTTTGAAAAAGCTATCCGCCACCAAATGAAGGTATTTCTTTCACCATTCGTTAGTATCACCTTATTCATTTAATCTCTTAAGTTGCTAAATTCTTTCATTTCTTACTACTCGCAGTCTCTGCAAGTGCTCCTGCACCATGTCAATGATAGTGAAGATGACATGGCGACCATGGTCGCTCAAAGGGATGCAGCTCTGGCCGACAGAGAAAAGATCCTGGCAGATTTGAAATCTGCTCTGGCCTTCAAAAAACAAGCTCACGAAGACAAAAGGAGGGTTGAAGATTTGCTTCAACATGCCGACAAGAAACAACAGCTACAAAAAGCTGAGTTCGAGAAAGAGAGAGCTGAACTCCAAAAGGAAATTTCTACGCTCAAAGATTATGTGAATCAAGTTAGGGCGGAAACTTCCACCAAAGATGAAAAGATCAAAGCCCTCACGTCGATTAGGAACGAAATGAAGGCCGCTTATATTCAATTGGAGAAAGATATGGGTGACATGGAAGAAAACTACAAGACTCACCTCCTGGAGATCGACGCTCGCACTCGCATGGAGTTGATGAAGGAGTACAAAAACGGCGACCATTTAAATTGGAAGCCAGATGAAGTCATTGAGGAATACTACATGTTTTTCCCAGAGCCAATTCATCCACAAGAGGAGCCGACAGTCGACCCCCCTCTCGAAGACAATCAGACCATTAATGAAATGAGGGCGCAAGCTGGCGATCAACCAATCGACGCACAGGGTGGTGGCGATGCCTAAACTTCATGATTGTAACTTTTTTACTTTTCTTTTATGGCCACATTTTCGGCCTAAGTCAATTATAAGACATATTTGTACTCTCGTATTATATCAATTTCAAAGGACCTGTGTCCTCGTGTTCAGTTCATGTCATGTACTCCCGTTGTGTTTGTCTTTTATGGTCTCGACGTCCTCTTATGTCGAGCGTCCACACCTCCAACGGGTGTGGGTGACATCCTAATAAAAATTCAATTAACCATTAAAAAGGCCATTCAGATCTAAATCATTGGTTATCAAGGTAAACACGGGTGTTTCATACCTTAATCAAATATCAGCAACCCTGTCAAAGGGTTTTCAGTCATTAGTTTCAAGTTCAATATCCGACATTCACAATCTTTCTAATATAACTCAACGTTTTTGGTAATGCATACCTTTTCTAGGCTGTCTCGCCTTCCCGAAATCATTAATCAAACAGCACAAATCACTTAATCATTCCAGGCGACATGCCGTTATGCCATCCAGGTGTTTTATCATCATGCCTTCTAGGCGTTGTCGCCCATCTTTCAAAATCAAAACAACTCTTATAAAATTGGGTTAGGTAGCATCAGAGTGACACGACCACAGCTGAACATATCATAAGACGACTAGGTCTTCTTACTGGGTTCGTCGCCTACAGGCGTTTCTCATCATTTGCATACTTTGTCGAATAATCATGTCAGTATCGTTGTTCTTTGAATCAAATAATCAAACAATTCAGAAATAATACCTTTTGAGGTGGATGGCGTTCCAACTCCTTGGGACGTCTTTACCATAGACGTCAACTAGTTTATAAGCGCCAGGGCCAGTTATTTCAACTACCTTATATGGTCCTTCATACGAAGCGTTTAATTTTCCATCTTTATGTTCAGGTGTGTTGGGAAAGATTTTTCGGAGAACCCAATCTCCTACTTGGAAATGGCGCTCCTTAACACCTTTGTTCCAAAATTTTGTCGCCCTTTGTTGATAGGAGGCAATTCTAATAAGAGTCTGTTCCCTACGCTCATCTAACAAGTCTAAATCTTGGGCTAAATGTTCATTATTAGATTCTTCTCTAGTCCATTGTCTCCTTAAAGAGGGAATTCCTACTTCTACAAGTATCATAGCTTCAGATCCATAAACTAGAGAGAAAGGCATTTCACCAGTAGACGTCTTGGACGTCGTTCGGTACGCCCATAAGACGACGGGCAACTCCTCAGCCTACCTGCCTTTGGCTTTATCTAACCTCTTTTTCAAAGATGTAACTATGGTCTTATTATTGGCTTCAGCCTGCCCGTTTGATTGTGGGTTCCTGGGCGTGGAAAACTTAAGCCTAATATGCCACTTATCACAAAATTTTCTAAATCTTCTCCCTATAAACTGAAATCCATTATCACATACAATTTCCTGGGGCAGACTAAATCTACATACGATGTTCTTCCAAACAAAATCAATTACCTGGGGTTCTTGTACCTGACTCAGGGCGACGGCTTCTACCCATTTAGTAAAGTAGTCTGTGGCAACCAACAAGAATACTAATCGTCCAGGTGCTGGGGTGAACTTGCCTACAATATCCATTCCCCATTTGAGAAAAGGCCACGACGACACTATTACATGCAGATGTTCAAGGGGTTGTCTTGTCACTGTGCAAAATTTCTGGCATCGTTCACACTTGGTCACCATATTTACTGCGTCCTTTTGCAAAGTCGGCCAAAAATATCCTGCTCTAGTCACCTTTCTTATCAACGATCGACTCCCACTATGGTCGCCACAATCACCTTCATGAATTTCTCTTAACACATAGTTTGCCTCTGATGGAGAGACACATCTTAATAAGGGTCCACCAGTGAAATTGCGTCTATAGAGGTTGTCGCCTACAGTAGTGAACCTGGCGGCTCTAATAACTATTCGTCGCGCTTCATTCTTATCAGAAGGCAATTTACCCTGCAACAGATATGAGAGCAAAGGGGATCGTCTGTCCCATGTCAAGCTGTTATTCAACACAATTCGGTTAATTACCTCAATTGCTGGTGTTTTCAAATAGAACAAAGGAATTTGTTTTGTTTCTGTCACTTCTATGGAAGATCCAATATTTGCAAGGGCGTCGTCCTTCTGATTGTCGTCTCTGCCTATTTGGGTAATCTTTAGGGCTTCAAACTGCATGGTTAAATCAGACACAACATCCAGATATTTTTTCATCCTTTGTTCCTTTGCTTCCTTTGCCTGATATGAACCATTGATCTGCTTTGATACTAGCTGTGAGTCACTTTTCACTTCAAGGATCTTGGCGCCCAATTCTGATGCAAGCATGAGTCCGGCTATGAGGGCTTCATATTCGGCCTCGTTGTTCGTCGCCTTGAAACCACATCTTATCGCCTGGACAATATGATCACCTTCTGGGGTTTCAAGTGCGATACCCAGTCCACTACCTTTCGTATTGGAAGACCTGTCGACGTGGAGGGTCCAGGGCGACGAGGTCATCTGTTGCTTAATAGAAAAAGATTCATTGTTAGCTGTTACCTGGAGGTTGGGACTGAATTCTGCCAAGAAATCGGCCAACACTTGTGACTTAATGGCAGTCCTTGGAACATAAGATATATCAAATTCGCTTAGTTCGATAGCCCATTTCACCAATCTCCCAGATAAATTAGGCTTGTGGAGGACGCTCCGAAGAGGGTAGGACGTGACGACCACAATTGGGTGACATTGGAAATATATGGCCTTAACTTCTTGGAGGACGCTACCAAAGCCAGGGCTAGTTTCTCCATCATTGAATATCGTGTCTCGGTGTCTAGCAGAGCTCTACTGACATGGTATACTGGGCTCTGACGTCTATCTTCTTCCCTAACAAGCACTGAACTTACAACGTTAGAGGCAACAGACAAATATATGTATAGAGTTTCACCTGGGTTTGGTTTCGAAAGCAAAGGGGCGCTCGTGAGATATTCTTTCAAGTCTTGGAGTGCCTTTTCAGCGGCGTCATTCCAAATAAATTCTTTGTTCTTCTTCAGGATGTCAAAGAAAGGCTGGCATTTTTCGGATGACTTGGATATAAATCTGGTCAAAGCGGCTATCTTACCAGTCAGGCGCTGGACGTCCTTCACACTCCTGGGCGATGGGATGTCCAGTACGGCTTTGATCTGTGATGGTTTGCTTGAATTCCTCTCTTTGACACTAAGTATCCCAAAAACTTACCAGACTGAACTCCAAAAGTACATTTTTCAGGGTTAAGCTTCATATTATATCTTCTCAAAAGATCAAACGTCTGTTGCAAATGGTTGACATGATCTTCCGCTTTCAAGGACTTAACTAGCATGTCGTCTATGTAAACCTCCATCGTCTTCCCCAGCTGGGCGGCGAACATACGATTGACTAATCTTTGGTACGTAGCACCAGCATTTTTTAATCCAAAAGGCATTACCTTGTAACAATAAGTCCCGCGATCCGTAATAAATGAAGTCTTTTCCTGGTCGTTCGGATGCATCAATATCTGGTTGTACCCGGAGAAGGCGTCCATAAAACTTAGCAATTCATGGCCTGACGTCGCGTCGACTAGGCTATCGATGTGTGGCAATGGAAAAGAATCTTTTGGGCAGGCTTTGTTCAGGTCTGTGAAATCAATACATACCCTATGCTTACCGTTTTTCTTTGGGACGACCACAACATTGGCAAGCCAATCTGGATACTTCACCTCTCTGATAGATCCAATTTTCAATAACTTCTGGACTTCCTCGTTAACAATTCTATTCCATTCTAGTGCAAATTTTCGTCTTTTCTGTCTGACCGGCTTGAATGTAGGGTCGACGTTCAGATGATGTTCAATGACGTCCGGGTTTATACCTGTCATATCATCATAGGACCACGCAAAACAATCTAAGTTATTCGTTAGGAATAAAATGAGCTCCTCTCTTACCTCGGGAGCAAGGTTCATTCCTATGGACAAGATCTTTTCAGGATTTTTAGGATTTAATGATAATTTTTCTAAATTATCATCTTCGTCGTTTGTCGCCCTGTCCATAGGAATGGATGCCTGTAGTTGCTATGCTGATGTGGGGGATTGCTCCAAGCCCTTCAATGCGGCTTGGTAGCATTCCCTCGCCATCCTTTGATCGCCTCTGATTTCTCTTACACCCCAAGGTGTAGAAAAATTGATCGCTTGGTGTAACGTCGAGGGGACTGCCTTCATCTCATGAATCCATGGACGACCTAATAGGGCGTTGTAAGTATATGGGCAGTCCATCACCTGAAACTTAACTAAGGCGTTAATTCCAACAGCAAATGTCATTAAAGAAATTTCTCCAGCCGTCCTGTCTGGCGTTCCATTCCCGAACACCAAAACGGTTGGGGCTTTAATTATCTGGGATTTTAATTGCAAAGCTTTAACAGTTTGAAGGTAAATGATGTTAACAGAGCTACCAGCATCTACTAATATCCTCTTAGTTAAACAATTGGCTATAAGTAAAGATATTACCAGGGCGTCGTCGTGTAGCTGGATGTTTTGTATGTCAGTGTCATCGAAGGTTATGGGACCTTCAACGGCCTGATCATTACTTACACTGCTGGTTATCCACTCTACATCTTTTGGTAAAGATCTGGCATGCCTCTTCGCAGCGGACTAGGACATCCCACTTATCGCCGATCCCCCAATGATCGTATTAATCGTTCTGACGGCCTGTGGGGGCTGGGCCGGGGCGTTCTGTCACTGATCTCGGCCTGTATTGTTAGTAGCATTATTCTTAAGAAGATGTTGTAAGTTACTGTGCTTGAGTTGGAAGGCTATTTCTTTTCTGAACCTCCAACAATCTTCTGTCCGATGGCCGATGTCTTTGTGGTAGTCACAGTATCTAGTGGCGTCTCTTTCATGGATAGGCGTCGTGATAGGTTTAGGCCATCTTACCCTATCCATCTTTTCAAGGGCATTGACCATTTCAGCTAGTCCAATGGACATGTTGAATTCTTCATATCGCGGGGGGTGGTGGCTCCCTTTTCTGTTTGTCGCCCTGTTCATTATTATTAGTATAAGGATGAAAACGGAAATTTATACCTTGTTGTTTCTTAGAACGGCGATCTGTTGATCCCAAGTTGTTCTGCTGTTGGGTTGGTTTACTCGTGCTTGGGGCAACCACTGCATTAGCGAGATTTGTGGGAGTTACTCCTTGGTTCAATGTACTAGCGTGGATCCTGCTAGCGTCATCCTCCTGGAGGTTGATGTGGGACCACATGTATGACTGGACTTCTGCCCAGGTCGTCACTCGCTTCAGCACAAATTCTTGGTAGAGACCATATGTGGGTGGCAATGCTCTTCGAAACGCCTGAACTGCGATATTGGGGTTGCAGTTCGGGATGCTAATCATCTCTGCTGTGAATCTGGTCAAGAGGTCTCTGTACGTCTCGCCTGGCCTCATAACGATACGGTAGAGGTCGTTTGACGTCTTGACCATGACCCTACTGCTAGCAAACTGCTCGACAAAAATGTCAGTTAAATGACTAAAAGAGGTTATTTTACCTTGAGGGAGGTTGGTCCACCACATCAAAGCGGGGCCAATCAAGCTTATCCCAAATCCACGACACATAGCTGCGTGTCTTTTGTCGGCTGGGAGAACTGCTGCCAGCATAATCTGCCTGTATTGGGCCAAGTGTTGATCTGGATCTGACTTCCCGTCATATTTTGGCATGGCTTGGAAAACAAATCTCTCAGGTAAATCAGCGGACGCAATGTCGTCTATGAAGGGCGACTCTAAATAACTCCCACTGCGGGCTGCGTAGAGTGACTTTTGAACGCCTGGGATCTCGTACATCTTTGTCCTCAATTCAGCAACTTCCTTCTCCATCCGGAGGGCAAACGGGAGGATCTCGTCGGCCCTCTTTTGTCCTCCAAGTGCATGATTGTGAGGGATTTTCGCATGTGATCTTTGAGCAAATTGTTGGTCGCCCTGGTCTCGGCTGTCATATGACTGAGAATCATCATAGCCCTCTTCATCCTCATGACCTGTTTCATCATTAGGAATATCGTTATTAGCGTTATTATCAGTATTCTTACCCTTATTACCTTTGTCGTCGTTTGGGTTACGTTCATGATCGTTGGGATTGGGCACTTGGTGAATCTCCTTTTCAGGTTCACTCTGCCTTCTTTTAGTCTTTTTGGATTCTAAGCCTGCTAGGTGCATCTTTAATTCATTGTTTTCTTCCTCCAAACGTTTCATCCTCTCAGACTGGATTCCTGCAGATTGTTCCAGGCGTTTCATTTGTTCAAACTGAGAGGTTAAAACTTCTAGGACTTTTTGGAGGTCAGTGGAAGGGCTAGGTTGTTCCATCTTAAAATCGTGATCGCTCACTAAGAGAACGTGAAGCTTTTGAAGATAATGTTGCCGGAGTCCCCACGGTCGGCGCCAAAATGTTGATGCACGGTTTAGGGGAACCTTACAATATGAGAGAATAATAAAGACTTCTTTATTGATAATAGAATTGAGTACAAGAATCGGGGTCACCGGCAACGGTGGTTACAAGCTAGGCGTCAAAGCCTTGAATGCAAAGATTAAACTCAGAAATACAATGAAGATTAGAGAGAGATTAGAGAGAGAATAAGATTGATTGCAGTGGATTGCTCCTGGTTTCTGTATTGAGTCTATGTTCCTTTATAGCGGAGACTTCACCCTGGTAGTTGCGAAATTATAGGCGACAGTTATGGATAGTGGGCGTCACACGTGCTCCGATATATGTGGGCGACCAGCGAAATAGGTGGGGGACTGCTCCGAAAATGATGGGTGACTGAATCTTCCTTCATTATCCACATTGTGACCGTTGACGCTTAAGACGTTAAGGCTTCAGACTTCCATTTACCCAATTGGGCTTCCATAGTGGGCTCTGGCCCAATAAGAGTATAACGGAGTATAACAATTCTCAATCACATTATCATTTTCTATGACAATTAATAAGAGTCAAAGTCAATATTTGAAACTAGTCATTTGTATCTTTGCAAACCAGTCTTCACACATGGTCAGCTATATATGGCTCTATCTGGAGTTTGAATCATTGATGGTTTGAGAATTGTTATTGGGAAAGATGACCAACATGAGCTAAATACAACCAAGAATGTGGTGTGCAAAGAGATTTTCATGAGTGTTCATCGGTCTTTACCTTCATGATATTTGTATATTTTCATTTTGAACTTTTGGAATTGCACTTTTTGTAGTTGAGCATTCATCATATATAAATGTTCTTACTTGACAATATTACCTTTTTTATACTACATTGCGGTTACACCTTCATCTATATGCCCATCTGTTTTGTTTGTTTATAGTGATAAACGTGGCTGTCACCCAAGAGGGGGGGGTGAATTGGGTGAGGGAATAAATTAAATCTTTTGAATCTTGTTTTCGAAAGACTGCTTGTGCTTGGTGATAATATTTACGAAGTAGTGATATGCACAAGTCAGTATGTTATGTGATGCAAAATAGAATGTTTGAATGTAAATTTATGCACACATAAATTTATCCTGGTTCGGTCACCCAGACCTACATCCAGTCCCCAGGCTCCACCTGAGATTTTCAATCCACTATTCTTGTTTAAACCGGGCACAAGAGAAGCCTTTACACTTTAGGTTTTACGAGCACGGGTTCACCTAACAACCCACAGGTTTTACACCGGGTTCACCTGCAAACCTTACAAATGCAAGTTTTACGGGCTAACTTGCAACCTATGGAGATTTAGACAACCTCTAAATGCTCCCCCTTACAAATTGTAAGTTTACACTATGTTCACTCTATGAACTGATTGTGCTAAACACTTAAGCTCAAAACTAACTCTCTCTAAGAGTGGATGATGTTACTCACTTAAGTACAATAAAATTACTCTCTGAAAAATATCACAAATCTGGATCTGAGAGTAGTAGAAGATGTGTAGAATGAAGAGTATGATATATCAGATACTTTGTTCTGTTCTCTCTTTTTCTTCCATATCTTCTCTTCTGAATGAATGTCTCTTTTATACTCGGCTTCATAGGCTTCTGTGGCAGGTTGAATATGAACGTTTGAATAAAGCCGTTAATCCTATGTTACCGTTGAGAAGTGCATCTTCATTAATGTTTAGCAGGGTTGACTTGCTTTATCTCTGAAAAGTAGTCCTGACACCTCTGCTCTGACAAAAGCATTCTGACACTGCATCTCTTTGAACGTTCAGACATCCTGATTGCTTGCGGAAGCAACTTCTCATCCGGAAGCAACCTTACTGAGTGTGCTGCACTTGAACGTTAGTTTAGCAATATAATCATATAGTCTCATGCAGTGGGTGATCCCTAAATCTAAGGAGTATCCGGAAGCACTTCTACATCCGGAAGTAAATTCACCTGATGAGGGATTTAGTTCACCATGACTTGCTCTCGCTTAGTCTATTTCATTCCACCACTCAGCGCTAGTCACTGAGCTATCGGAAGCACTTTTACTTGACGTGGTGAATTCACTGACGCTTAGGGTGAAATATATTCTATCAGTCTGCGCCAGTCAAGATCTAACAGGAAGCAACTTCACTTGATGTTGCATTTCCGCTGACGCTCGGGGTTATATCTAGTCTATCAACCTGCGCCAGTCTAAATCTAATAGGAAGTGCTTTCACTTGGCGAAGTAGACTTACTGACGCTTGGGGTAATAACTATTCTATTGCTCTGCGCCAGTCTAAGTCTAACAGGAAGCGCTTTCACTTGGGGAAGTAGACTCACTGACGCTTGGGGTAATATCTATTCTGTCGCTCTGCGCCAGTCTAATTCTAACAGGAAGCGCTTTCACTTGGGGAAGTAGACTCACAGTCGCTTGGAGTAATATCTATTCTATCGCTCTGCGCCAGTCTAAGTCTAACAGGAAGCAAACTCACTTCCGATTGAAACATAGCTTAGTCTTAAGGTTTTGTGTACCTAATTCTCATGGACTAAGTTATTTCCCAGTGATTTACTTGCTGATGCTGGGGGATGAAAACATTCATCCGCATGCGCAAGTCCTAATCTATCCGGAAGTAGATCTTCACCCGGAAGCACTCTTACTTGGGATCCTATGTTATCCTATTGCTTCCTAGGCACTTGGTTTAATCCTCTATATTTTAGTCTTCATCAAAACTTAAGATTCTAACATATAGAAACTACCTTTTCTATGTTTTCACACAACATCGCCTCAGTTGTATTGCTTTTTCACTCTTTATTATCAACATCTCAATAGTTTTACTGCCTAATGATAGGTATCTGTGAAATACTTCTACTACCTATAGGAACTTTTGTTCATGCATTTTTTCAGCATTACCTAAATATTAAATTTTCATGTTGTTCTTAATTGTGTCGCTTCAAGTTAATTTCTTCTGTCACATTACAATTGTTTTTAGTTTGATACAAGCCAATCTCCATGTGCAACGCATGGGAGAAAAAGCTAGTTAGGTAAAGAATTAGGTTGAATCCAAACTTGTCTTGCAAATATAATTTAGAATTGAAAGTGTGTTAGTGAGATAGAGATATAACTAGGGTTAAGGTTCAAATATAGCAACTATTAGCAAAAGTTCACCAAACATAAACAAATAATTTTGGGTCCCAAATCTAGCACTCATTAATTACAAAATGGTCCAAATGTAGTAATTCCGTCACTTTTGATGGTTTGATCGTTAATTTTGACCTGATTAAACTACATCATCTGCCACATCACCCTGATTAGGTAATAGCATCTGATACATTATCACCATTTTCGCCATATCATTACCATCTTCTTCTCTAGAATTACAATCGCACAACATCACCTTCATCTTTATCTCTATCTTTGTGAATGATAAACAGTGTATTATCTAATTTGCCCCTTGAGAAACCCTTGCCCAGCAAAAAGCTGCTGAGTCTCTCATACCAAGCTCGAGGAGCTTGTTTCAGGCCATATAAAGCTTTCTTTAATCTATACACATGTTTGGGGTGCTTATGGTCCTCAAAGCCAGGAGGTTGTTCTACATATACCTCTTCTTTAATATAACCATTAAGAAATGCACTCTTTACATCCATTTGATATAATCTAAAACCTTTCATGGATGCAAAGGCTAGAAGAATCCTTATTGCTTCAAGTCTAGCCACTGGAGCAAAAGTTTCTTCATAGTCAATGCCTTCTTCTTGGTTGTATCCTTTGGCTACTAGTCTGGCTTTGTTCCTGGTGATTTGACCTGTCTCATCCAGTTTGTTTTTGAAGACCCACTTGGTCCCCACTATGGATTGATGAGACGACCTTGGGACTAGTTCCCACACTTGACTTCTCTCAAATTGAATTAGCTCTTCCTGCATGGCAATAATCCAGTCGCAGTCCTCAAGAGCTTGTTCAACTGAAGTTGGTTCGATTTGAGATAGAAATGCTCCAAACTCAACTTCATTTTGAACTTGTCTTCTAGTTCTGACACCAGAAGAAACATCACCAAGCACTTGATCAAGAGGGTGATCCCTGTGATGTCTCCTAGCTATTGGCAACTGTGCCTCCTCAGGCATGGGTTGCACTCTAGGTTCATCACTGGGTTCACCTTCTTCTTTGGGATTGCTTGTTGGTGTTTCTTTTGGTGGTGAGGAAGATGATGGTAGTTTTGGAAGATTAAGTGCTTCATCATCTTCTGTGGATTGTCCCCATGTAGGAGTTTCATCAAATACAACATGCATGGATTCTTCTACAGTTTTAGTTCTCATGTTGTATATCCTATATGCTTTACTCCTAAGGGAATATCCTATGAATATACCTACATCAGCCTTTGGATCAAACTTACCCAAATTTACCTTTCCATTATTATGCACGTAGCATTTTGATCCAAATATTCTGAGGTGGCTGATGTTGGGCTTCCTCCCTTTGTATAGCTCGTATGGAGTTTTATCCAGGCCCTTGCGAACATAGGCTCTGTTGGAGATATAGCCAGCAGTGCTCATAGCGTCCGCCCAGAACACTTGAGAAACCTCTTTCTCGTTGAGCATGCTTCTAGCCATCTCTGTCAGAACCCTGTTCTTCCTTTCGACCACTCCATTTTGTTGAGGAGTCCTAGGAGCTGAGAAGTTATGCTCAATGCCGTTTTGCTCACATAGCTCAGAGAAGCTATGGTTCTCAAACTCTCCTCCA